>CAUYON010029784.1:0-28404 GCA_963573935.1 Arctocebus calabarensis
CAGAGAACTCAAACTAATCAATAAGAAAAGAACAAATAACCCCATTTCTCTGTGGGCAAGAAACTTGAACAGAAACTTCTCTGAAAGTTTGGCGCATGGCCTACAAACATGAAAAAATGCTCATCATCCTTAATCATCAGATAAATGCAAATCAAAACCACTTTGAGATATCATCTAACTCCAGTAAGATTAGCCCACATCATAAATCTCAAAACTACAGATGTTAGTGCGGATGTGGAGAGAAGGGAATACTCTACAATGCTGATGGGAATGCAAGCTAATAGCTAATACAACCTTTTTGTAAAGAAATAGGTGACACATTAAGACTTAAGACCACACTAGGCCTGTTTAGAGAATACTAGTTTAGAGAATACTCACAGAACTAAAAGTAGACCTACCATTCAATCCTTCAATTCCTCTACTAGGTAGACGCTCAGATAATCAAAAATCATTTTACAACAAAGACATTTGCACCAGAATATTTATTGCAGCCCAATTCATAATTGCCAAGACATGGAAATAGCCTGAGTGCTCATCAATTCATGAATTGATTAAAAAATTGTGGTATATGTATATCATGGAATACTATCCAGCCATAAAAATGATGGTGACTTTACATCTTTTATGTTTACCTAGATGGAGCTGGAACACATTCTTCTTAGTAAAGTATCTCAAGGATTGGGGGGGAAAGTATCCAATGTACTCAATACAACTGTGAAACCAATATATAATCATCTACACATTTATACAAATGGTAAAACATAACTACAGTCCAGAAAGAAAAAGGGAAAAAGAAGGAGAGGGGAGAGGAGGGGGAAGGTCTGGAGGAGGGAGGGTATTTGTTGGGACTTCACCTAATTTGCATAATGCAATGGAACATTTCAAGACTATTAAGAATAAATATCTTACCACAACATATAAGTAAGCGAGGTGATGGTTATGTTGATCAGTTTGATGTAGGCTTTCCATATTGTATATCAAAACAGTACATTGTACCCCATACATACATTAATGTACACAGTTATGATTTAATAAAGGAAAATAAATAAATGAAAGCAGATCTTCCATTTGACCCTGCAATGCCATTACTAGGTATCTACCCAGAAGAACAAAAGTCATCTTACCACAAAGACTTTTGCACTAGAATGTTTATTGCAGCTCAATTCATAATTGTCAAGTCATGGAAGCAACCTAAGTGCCTATCAACCCATAAATGGATCAACAAACTGTGGTATATATATACCATGGAATATTATTCAGCCATTAAAAAAGATGGAGACTTTACATCTTTTACATTTACCTGGATGGAGTTGAAATACAGTCTTAGTAAAGTATCATAAGAATGGAAACATAAACATCCAATGTACTCTATACTAATATGAATTATGTAAACAATTAACATGTTCCTAAGAACAATAAAACACTATTATAGCCCAGGTCAGTAGAGGGAAGCAGGAGTGGGGAGGATGTAGGGCAGGAGGAGGGGATGAGGTGGGATCTCACCTAATATGCACAATGTGAGGGTGAATAACACACCCCCTGGGTGAGAGCCTCTTCTACAAATGGAACTTTAACCTGGAAGTGAGAACAAGGTAACCTAAAAATTGTACCCTCGTATTAATTTGAAAAAATAAAAAAGGTACTAAAAAAAGAAAAGTGCTTACCTGTATGTGACGATCCCTAATACCCCATCCGATGCCGCACGTGACAATACAGGCTTGTAAGAGGTAGGCTAACCTTAAGTGCATGGTGGCCCCAAGCAACCTCCTCAGTAGCGATTTGACAGGTGAGCGGAGTATTAGACAATGACTGCTTGCCTAAGGGTCACCATGGCTGGGGCTCTCTCCCCCACTCCAGACGATGATTAAGCTTTAACACCTGCAGATGAGTTACCTGAGGGTCCGCCCCTAAGCTGCAAATCATCTCTCTCAGAGGCCATCTGGCGCTGGCGTCCTCCACACCTGGAATTGTTTTCATGGGCCACCCTGGCCCCGCACTGTTTCCCAGTGATGGGGCATTAACTGGGATACTAACAGCTGTGAGAACTGAGTTAACAGAAAAACATTTTACTTTCCCTTCTCAAATTCCACAAATGAAACAGGTTTCAACCCCAGACCCTTGAAACAAAGAAGTGTCAAAGCAAGCCCAGTTTCCCATCAGTGGTTGTCAAACATCTCTTTTTTTTAGAGATGGAGTCTCACTATGTCACCCTTGGTAGAGTGCCATGGCTCACAGCAACCTCCACCTCTTGGGCTTAAGAGATTCTCTTGCCTCAGCCTCCCATGTGGCTGGGACTACAGGCGCCCACCACAACGCCCGGCTGTTTTTATTTTTTCTCTTCTGTTATTGTTGTGACTGTTGTTTAGCAAGCCCAGGCCGGGTTTGAACCCACCAGCTCTGGTGCATGTGGCTGGTGCCCTAACCACTGAGCTACAGGTGCCAAGCCCAAACATCTCTTCTTGAATGCAGACGTCACAGTGCCTGTTAGAATTTAAAATAATATGTATTTTTTTAAAACATTCTTTAAATGTCAGTCTTGTTTCTAGGACATTCCATCTGAAAATGGTTGCCGGAGACAGAACCGAGCAGCCTTCTGCTGGCTGATCACAGAATTCCCTGGAGAACCGTGTATTGGGGGGAACCCAGAGAGTGTGTCCAACCCTGCTGTGTGTCACTGCAGGTCCTGGGACTGAGTTCAGGCCTAAGACAGTGGGTCCCCACCTCGGTCCCAAGTTAGGACCAGCTGGCATGAGTTTTCTGATTTGGATTGTACAGTTACCTGACACACCCCCAGACTTTGGATTTTGTAGCAGGCTCCCCAGCTGTTTCTAACACATTTCTGGGGTTCACAATCACTGGCCCAGGGAAGTCGAATGATACAATTTGGAGTATTTTACTGTGCAGATCCCAAAATGTGGTGGGGGGGGGCCTCAAGCCAACAGCTTTGATGGAGAAAGAGAAAGAAGTTTTGAGCTCCTCGTCTCTGGGGACCGTCTGTGATGATGGCACAGCCCTATGTCTGTGCTCTCTTACACGGTGGGTGTTAAGCACATTTGGCTGTTGAACACTTGAACTGTGGCTTATGCCATTGAGGAGTAAGGTTTTAATCTCATTAATTCTGAATTAAATCACATTTATAGAGCCACATGTGATTAGTGGCTATAATGTCAGGCAGAGCAGGTAACTGAGCGGCTGTCTCTGCCACAGAGGTCAGAGAGCTTCTCCCACCCTGTTGAGAAGACTCCACGTCCACCCTTGAGGGAGGTGCGAGGCCACAGTCCAGAAATAGGAGGAGGCCTCAGAGCACAGTCCTCTAACGGTGGCGCCAGGTCAGCAGCAACAGCGGCAGCAGCACTGGAGAACTTGTGGGAAATGCAGACTCCTGGGCGCCATCCCAAACTCCTGAGCCAGAACATGCATTTTAACAAAACCCTCAGGTGATTTGTGTGAATATTCAAGTAGGAGAAGCACTGCCAGCAGCTGTCCACTCCGTTCGTTCTTCAGAAGACAAAGCAGCTGTTTGCACAGAAGCCCTTCCCGGAAGGTTTCTCTGCAGCAGCACGTGTATGAAGTGTTACTCAATACCACCATGAAACCAATATATAATCACCGACACGTTTATACAAACGGTAAAACATAACTTGCCAGATGTGGACAACGTATTTGCGAATGGAAAGGGGTTACTAAAACTCAGGGAGTAAAAGCCTCACATTTTAGTTTCAATAAGCCTTCCTCTTGAAGCAGACAAAGAAAGAACTGTGAAGAATTTAAATGAAAGGCAAAGATCTAACTCAAGGCTTTTTTTTTTAAATAATTTTATTGAATCATAATTGTGTGCATTGGTGCAATCATAGGGCACGATTCATATACATTCAGAAATATTTTGATCTTACTGTTAGAGATAGCCTTCATGGCATTTTCTTGATCACTATATGAAGACATTGATACTCTACATTTAATAAGTTTCACCAGTACCCTGCTAAGATGCACAGTAGGTGTGATCCCACTAACTCAAGGCTTTTTTGTTGTTGTTGTCGTTTTACTAGATTTTCAAATTCACCCCCGTGGGGACTCACATCAGGTATTTTGCGGACACTGGAAATTCCTTTGTTGTATGGACAAAACTGTTTCCTTTCCATATGACTTGGGGAAAGATGCTATGCTTTGTCTTCTAAAACCTAATGAGACTTTGCCTCACTTGCAAGACTTGCCTCACTTTCTCCTTTGAGGCTATGGGAGGAGAAAAAAAAAAGAAAAGAAGAAAAACTCAACCAAGAAAGTCAATGCATTTAGCAAAAGAAGGCAGCAAATGGGATGAGAAAGAGAGTGGTTTATGTAACAGCGATTTTTCATAGTAAGTTTGGGGACAGGTCCCACTGGGAGGACATTCAGGCTGTTAATTTTGAAGTGATAATTGAGACCCAGCTGGACAGCAGCAGGGTTCAAAGCCAGAAGCAAACCCAGCCAGGAAGTGGAGGAGCAGATGACTCAGCCCACAGGGCACCAGCAGCTGGGTAGTTTCTTCTCCCAGGGAAGCAGCGATCGTCATCTGCTGTGCGCACATCACCAAGCTCAGCCATGTGAGTGAGGACACAAATCCGTCCTTCTGGAGCTTGTGAAAAAGAGTAATCACAGCTCCCTGCATGTCAAATTCTGGGTAGTTAGCCCAGACGTTCCCTGAATTTTTCATCAGATTAAATTTTTTTTCCCTGGGGATCTTCCACTACCCTTCCTCACCTCTCGTCCATTTTCTAACCCCCAACACAAATACTTAACAACTTACAATTGGCTCTAAAATTCCTGTTTCACATTTGTTCAGGCCATCATTACAGAATTTCATTTGCAAAAAGCACAAGCTGAAAACAAATGAGGTATTTTATTCTAGCATTTTATTTTATTCAACCCACAGATAATGGCAAAGGACTGACCGGGTCCTGTGCAACAAGACACTCCCTTGGGGCTTCGATTACTAACCTCTTATCAGCATCACTGCCAAAATAAGGAGACAGGAATTCCAAAATTGTGTCAAGGCGCATTATTCCAAAAGCTTTCCAAAATGACTCACATGGAAAAATAAAGCAGTATAGATTTAAGATTTATTAGCTTCCTAATTTGAGAACTAGTATTGTTACTGGACAAAGAGGGTCTGTACACCTGTCACTGTCAGCCAATACACACACAGGGACAGGTCACCAAACTTACTGAGAAGGCTGCGATTCTGGAGAATAGTGAGAGGAGCCTTTCCAAGACTGTTCCGTTCTTCCATTTCCAAAATCACAGTTTTATACATAATGGTTCACAGTAAAGATCACAATAACCCTATTTTAAATAATAATTAGCACAACTCAGTGACAATCTATTACAACATTTCCAATTCAAAACTTAATTCCTAAACTATTCAACATGGGCATCTTTAGAGTGGGAGCTAAATTTACAAAACAGCAAGAATGAGAAATGAAAGGGGACCAGAATAGCTGTGTCCTTTCTGCCCAGCCTGACAGACTCCATTTTTTTTATTAGATCATAACTGTGTACATTACTGCATTTATGGGGTACAATGTGCTGATTTTATATACAATTTGGAATGCTTACATCAAACTGGTTAACATAGCCTTCACCTCGCTTATTTAATTATTGTGTTAAGACTATTAATATTGACATGTCCCTTTGTAAATATGCACAATGGGTGAGGTCCTACTGATTACCCTCCCTCCACTTGGCTACCCCGCCCCCTGCCTTCCTCTTCTCTCCTCCTTTCTGGGCCATAATTGTGTTTTATCATCCGTATTCTTTACTAAGAAGAATATGATCCAGCTCCATCCATGTAAACATAAAAGAGGTAAAGTCTCCATCCTTTTTATGGAAGTGTAATACTCCATGGTGTACATATACCACAATTTGTTATCCATTCATGGGTTGATGGGCACTTGGGCTGCTTCCATAACTTGGCAATTATGAATTGGGCTGCAATAAACATTCTGGTGCAAATGCCTTTGTTGCAAAATGATTTTTGGTCATCTGGATATATACCTAGTAGAGGAATTGCAGGATCAAATGGTAGGTCTATTTTTAGTTCCCTAAATATTCTCCAAACTTCTTTCCACAAGGGATGTATTAGTTTGCATTCCCACCAGCAGTGCAGAAGTGTTCCCTTCTCTCCGCATCCATGCCAACATCTGTAATTTTGGGATTTTGTTATGTGGGCTAATCTTACTGGAGTTAGATGATATCCCAAAGTGGTTTTGATTTGCACTTCTCTGATGATTAAAGATAATGAGCATTTTTTCATGTGTCTGTAGGCCATGCACCTGTCTTCTTGAGAGAAGCTTCTGTTCAACTCTCTTGCCAACAATGAAATGGGATCGCTTGTTCTTTTCCTATTAATTAGCTTGAGTTCTCTGTTGATTCTAGTTATCAAACCTTTGTCAGACACATAACCTGCAAATATCTTCTCCCATTTTGAGGGCTATCTGCTTGCTATACTGTGTTCTTGGATGTGCAGAACCTTTTTAGTTTGATCCAATCCCAGTAATATATTTTTGGTGTTGCTTCAATTGCCCAGGGGGTCCTCCTCATAAAATATTCTCCCAGGCCAATTTCTTTAAGTATTTTCCCTGTACTCTCTTCTAGTATCTTTATAGTTTCATGTCTTAAGTTTAAAACTTTCATCCAGTGAGAATCAATTTTTGTTAATGGTGACAGGTGAGGATCCAGTTTCCGTCTTCCATGTGTCGCTGGCCAATTCACCTAGCACCACTTGTTATATAGGGAATCTTTCCCCCAATTTATATTTTTGATAGGCTTATCAAAGATCAAATAATGACAAGTGGCTGGATTCATCTCTTACATCTACCATACATCTACCTCTCTGTTTTTGTGCCAGTACCATGCTGTTTTGATCACTATCGATTTCTAGTATAGCCTGAAGTCTGGTAGCGTGATTCCTCGTGCTTTGTTTTTATTTCCAAGTACTGTCTTGGCTATTCAAGGTGTTTTCTGATTCCATATAAAACAAAATACTATTTTTTCCAGCTCTTTAAAATATGACAGTAGTGTTTTAATAGGGATTGCATTAAATTTGTACATTGCTTTGGGAAGTATGGACATTTTAACAATGTTGATTCTTCCCAGCCATGAGCATGGTATGTTTTTCCATTTGTTCACATCTTTAGCTATTTCTTTTCTCAGAGTTTCATAGTTCTCTTTATAAAGATCATTCACATTCTTTGTTAGGTAAATTCCCAAATATATCATGGCACTACTTTGGCACTTTGGCACTACTGTAAAAGGAATAGAGTCCTTGACTATATTGTCAGTTTGACTATTGTTGGTACGTATAAAAGCTACTGATTTGTAAGTATTGATTTTGTATCCTGAGACTCTACCGTATTCCTTGATCACTACTAAGAGTTCTTTATTTGAGTCTCTGGGGTTTTCCAGGTATAAGATTATATCATTAGTGAAGAGTGAAAGTTTGATCTCCTCTGAGACCATTTGGATACCCTTGATTGCCTTCTCTTGCCAGAGTGCAATGGCTAAGATTTCCATTATTATGATGAATAGCAGTGGAGACAAAGGGCATCCCTGTCTAGCTCCACATTTGAGTGGAAATGTTTTCAATTTTGTTCTATTCAATATGATATTGCCTGTGGGTTTCTTGTAGATGACCTCTATCAGTTTAAGAGATGACCCTTCTAAACCTATTTTCTTAAGTGTTATGATCATGAAAGGATGATTATTGAGGTAATCATACGGTCGTTGTTTTTTATTTTGTTTATATGATGTATTATATTTATAGATTTATGTATGTTATGTTAGACCAATCTTGTAACCCTGCGAGAAAACCAATTTGGTCAAGGTGTATAATTTTTTTGATGTGCTATTGAATTCTGTTTGCTAGGATCTTATGGAATATTTTTGCATCAATATTCATTAATGATAGTGGTCTATAGTTTTCTTTCTTCATTGGATCTTTTCCTGGTTTGGGGATCAGGTTGATATTTGCTTCACAGGATGTGTTGAGAAGTATTCCTTCTCTTTCTATGTTTTGGAAAAGGTTATATAATATAGGTACTAGTTCCAGACAGCTGGAGAATGGAGTCAGTTTTATCCAAGTATGAAAACCAGATTACTGTTTTCACTGACTACCTAGAAGAACATTCAGATACAGATGAGCTGGTATGGATCTTGGGGAAGAGGCATCTCCTTAAAATGGAAAAATCCAAGCTGTTGTCTGATATAAGTGCTCATCTATGGTTCACATACAGAAAGAAATTTTCACCAATTGGGGGGACGGGCCCTTCATCAGATGCTGGCTGGGGATGTATGTTACACTGCGGACAGATGATGCTGGCTCAAGCCCTTATCTGCAGACACTTGGGAAGGGACTGGAACTGGAAGAAACAAAAAGAACAACCCAAAGTATGCCAATGAATCCTACAATGCTTCTTAGAAAAGATTGTTGCTACTCTGATCCATCAAATGGCACAAATGGGTGTAGGAGAAGGGAAATCAATTGGCGAATGGTTTGGAACAAATACAGTTGCACAAGTGTTAAAAAAACTTGCTTTACTTGATGAATGAAATTCCTTGGCTGTTTATGTTTCTATGGATAACACAGTGGTCACTGAAGATATCAAGAAAATGTGCTGTGTCCTTCCCTTGAGTGCTGACACAGCTGGAGAAAGCTGCTCTGATTCTCTGACTGCTTTGAACCAGAGTAAAGGCACCTCTGCATGCCACCCAGCCTGGAAACCCCTGCTTCTCATTGTACCCCTTCACCTGGGCATAAACCAAATAAATCCTGTCTATGTTGACACCTTCAAAGAGTGGTTGAAGATGCCACAGTCTTTGGGAGCATTAGGAGGAAAATCAAATAATGCCTATTATTTCATAGGATTCTTGGGGAATGAGCTCATCTTCTTGGACCCTCACACAACCCAGACCTTTGTGGACACTGAAGAGAATGGAACGGTTGATGACCAGACTTTCCATTGCCTGCAGTCCCCACAGTAAATGAACATCCTGAACTTGGCTCCTTGTGTAGCATTGGAGTTTTTCTGCAAAGAAGAAAAAGACTGGTGTAGCCTTGTTCAGAAGGAAATTCTCAAGGGGAACTTAAGGATGTTTGAATTAGTTCAGAAACATCCATCGCACTGGCCTCCCTTTGGACCTCCAGCCAAGCCAGAAGTGACAACCACTGGGGTAGAATTCATTGACTCTACTGAACAACTGGAGGATTTTGACCTAGAGGAAGATTTTGAGATTCTGAGTGTGTAGAATACTGGGAAGTCAACTTGGAGGTCTATCTTCCATCTGGAATGAACTTATTACATAAAACTTTTCTAGTCAGCAAGTGCCTAATATGCCAGCAGCATACAAACTGAATAGCAATCATGACTGAGCCAGTCACCACTTACAGCAACAACCTCTTCCCAAAAAGAAAGAAAACAATCATGGAGCCTAGGAGCAGTCCGTTGCTTCCCAGATTGTCTTACGTGGCTACAAGTTTTCAGCTACTGAAATGAGGAGATGGATATCTGGAAGACAGACAACAACTCCTATCTTGCTTCATGCACCATGTTGAGTTCACACAACAATCCCCAGGACAACCTGTTGAGGAATGCACTAGTACACCATTGAAAGGACAAGCTAACCTTAATCCTGACCCCACCCCTCTCTGGGTCTTATGCCCAACATTGGAAAACTATGTGAAACTCCTTATTGGTTTCAGTCGGAATCTTTTATTAAACATGCATTTTCACAAGTGCTCAAGTTAAGCAGAGCTGAAATTCATCTAGTCCCCTGAAAATTTTATTAAAAACCTTTCTCCTTCCTACAATGTCCGTTTTTTTTTTTTTTGTTTGTTTGTTTGCTTTGTTTTGTTTTTGCAGTTTTGGGCTGGGGCTGGGTTTGAACCCGCCACCTCTGGCATATGGGGCCGTCACCCTACTCACTGAGCCACAGGTGCTGCCCACTGCAATGTCCCTTTTTGAAGTCCCCCTCTCTTATGTGGTGTATAATACACGTAATTCAAAGGAACTTAATGCAAGCAACTAAATCCTTTCACCTGCAGACGTGCCTCTCTTCCATCTCCATGGTACCTACATTTCATCCGGAGCTGAAGCAGCAAGAAAGCACAGCAGGAAAGACTGAGCTGAACGCATTCTGCAAATAGGTCAGAATGCAGCAGGAATATCTTGCTGGGTTTAATTAAAAGTTTTCTGCTTCATTTTTCAGCTGCATTAAAAGTTCTGTGATGCTTCTCTAAGTGTAATATATAAATGAAACAGTGTAAAATTCAGGGCAGAAACACATGCTATATTGTTCCTTTCTATTCTTTGAGACTCCACAGTTTTAAGAAAAAGAGAGATTAAGGAATTATAAAGGTAAAAGTCGATTCTCAAATAGTATTTTCCTCTTAATGAAATTATTTGCCTCAGAAGATACAGCATGAGATAAATGTTGTTTGTCCTTTAAAAAGAGAGATAAACTGATTTTTTTTTCAGATTGTATAAATGGTGTCTCTAAACTTTTCCCCCCTTATTGTAGAGAACTACTTGCTTTTCTCTCCCTTTTCTTCTCAAGGATGTGCTAATTTGGACTTTAAGAGAAGTGAGAGTGTTGAGTTTCAGGCAGCTGCTTCCATCATTGTTTCTTAGAGGAGTGCTCTTGGTCGAAAAATGACCAGACCCCCCACAGTACAGCAAGTGAGAAATAGAGTTTATTAAGAAAAAGAGAAAGATAGCTTTACAAAGTAAGAGCAAGATAAAGGTTTACAGAGGAATATATGTTTGCCATAGACAGAACGTGGCCCCCACAGTTGCAAAAGGAAAATGGCTTTAAATATGGGAAAGCTGTCTTTTATACTGCCTGGGTTGGGCCTACCTAGTGGTTCAGAATGATAGAATCAGGTTACTGACCCACTCAGGTAGAACTGACACGCCCAGGGAGGATGGAGCGCATTTCCCTGCCAGGAAATAGTGAATGGACCAATCCCTGCCTCCCTGACCCTTTAAAATCCCCATCCACCATAGCCCCCATGTGAATTTCTTCCCAGTCAGGAATTTCACCCCACCTGCACCCAGGTGGAATAAAAGCCACATTGGTCACACAGAACCAGGACTCCACTTTCCTTTCGTCTTGCACCTCGGAACAATCTTCATCTTTGGGTCCGGAATCTCTCATATGGTGCCATGACATGGATGGGAAGAAGCCCCTTTGGGGAATGAAAAATATAATCCCATCGGACCCAACCAAACAGACCCTTGTTCCCACCAGATGAAGAGAAATGGGACAGCCTCCAACCCTGCCTAAAATTCACCCATGTAATGGTGAGATGAGCCTTTATCTAAAACTCCTTTTAACGTCTATTCTCTTTCCTTTCCTACTCTAATTCCTCTTCTCCTCTCCCTCTATCTCTGTGCCTTTTTAAAGCATTTGAGAGCATATAGTCTCTTGGAGTCTTTTTTAGCCTCGAGCATTTGTGTATAGTCTCTGCATTTTCAAGCATTTGTACATAGTCTCTTGGCACCTTTTAAAATTTCCTTTCCCTCTCCCCATTTTAGGCCAAAAATTCCAGTGACTGACATCTCTTCCAGTCACAGATTAACTAACCTTGGCAGGCCAGACTCACCTGCCCGGTGCCCTTCTGTAGGGCTGAGCCACTTCCAGTGGTCTATCTTTTCTTGTCACAGGCTAACCTTGGTAAGCCAGGCTTGCCCGTCTGATGCCCTCCTGTGGGCCTAGGTTCTTTCAGCTGGTTAAGGGCACATGCAGAGACTAGGCCCTCTTTGACCAAGATCATATGTGGAGATCCGGTATTCTCCCTGATCCCAGCCTCAGCAAGCCAGGCTTCTTGTCCAGTGCCCTTCTGTGTGACTGCCTCCCTGACCCTTTAAAATCCCCATCCACCATAGCCCCCATGTGAATTTCTTCCCAGTCAGGAATTTCACCCCACCTGCACCCATTCCTAGTGGTCTGTATCTCTTCCATCACAGACTAACCTCCTGTCCAGTGCCCTCTAAGGGGTCTGGATCACTTTGCCAGCTAATGTCCACATGCAGAGGCCAGGTCCTCTCTGGCTGTAGCCTCAGCCATTTCATCCCTCCTTTTCTCCCTCAAAAGTTCTCTTTACATCTTCACTTTAACCTCATTTATTTTCTACATCCAGTTTTCCATATTGGCACTGCTGAGTCATGAATTCCCCCTTCTTCACCTTTAAGCTGTCTTTTAACTCACCCCAAGCCTCTATGACTCTGTCCTGACCTTAAACCTAAACGTCTCCTTGGCCTATGTACAAACTTGGCAATGGCTCACATTGGCGTAAACATGGTACCTTCAACATGTCAATTCTCACTGATCTCAATAATTACTGTCAAAAATTAAGCAAATGGTTGGAGATCCCTTACATCCAGGCATTTTTCATCCTCTGAAACATTCCTTTCCTGTGTTCATCTTGTGAATCCTCTCAGATCTTCCTTGCACAGGTAACACTGATTTTTCCCGACTTATCCGAATCTCCATTGTCTTCTTTTGATCTGGCAGATAACCCCCACATTCTGCTTCTCCACATCCCCCCCAACTTCCTCCCTTCCTGCAAAATTATGCCCCATTCCCCCTATCTCCACCACCTCCCACTTGCCTTCTGCAACACATGGTAAAGAGGAAAAGAAAATGGCAGACCCAGTTTCCCCACCCCATAGTTTGTCTGGCCATACCTTTGGACCTCCCATTTCCAGAATACCACAACCCTATACCCACTCCGAGAGGTTGCAGGAACAAAAGGCATTGCCATAGTTCATGTCCCTTTCTCTCTCAGACCTCTCCCACAAAAATCAGAGACTAGGATCGTTCTCTACAAATCCCACAAAATACTCCTAAGGATTTAGATATCTAACTCAATCATATGATCTAACCTGGCATAATTTATATGTTATTCTCACCTCCATTCTAACCTCAGAGGAGAGAGAGCAAGTCTGGACTCAAGCCCAGATTCATGCCAAAGACCTACATAGAATAAATCAAACCCTGCCAGAAGGTGCTAGAACTGTCCTCTGGGAGGACCCCAATTGGAATTACCAAACTGACACTACTAGGGTCGGCCTCCACAACCACTTGGTCCAGTGTCTCTTAGAGAGACTAAAAAAGCAACCCATAAGGCCATCAATCATGATAAGTTAAAGGAAATAACCCAGAGACAGGATGAAAATCCTGTCCAGTTTTAAGCCCTTAATGCAGCTCTCCACCAATCACCCTATTGCTGGAGAGCTATGAGGGCAGACTCATTATTAAAATGCATTTTATCCCTCAGTCTGAACCAAAAAAAAAAAAAAAAAAACCCTCCAAAAATCACCCCAGAGCCCTCAGACCTCCCAGTGAGATCTTATCGACCTGGCTTTTAATGTTTTTAATAACCATGAGGAGTCTTTTAAATAGCAGTGGCTCTCAGAACTCCAGTTATTGGCTTCTGCCATTAGACAAAGCCTGAAGACTTCTCAGAATTCCAGGGCACTCCAAGAGAACAAGATTTACCCTAGAACCATGGATTTTTTGTTTTTGTTTTTGTTTTGAGACAGAGTCTCACTATTGTTACCCTTGGTACAGTGTGGTGCCATCACAGCTCACAGCAACCTCCAACTCTTAGGCTTAAGTGATTCTCTTTCCTCAGCCTTCCAAGTAGCTGGGACGACAGGTGCCCACCATGACACCTGGCTATTTTTTTGTTGTATTGTCATTGTTATTTAGCAGGCCTGGGCCAGGTTCGAACCCTCCAGCCCCAGAGTATGTGAGCTACAGGTACTGAGCTTGTTCTAAGTGTGGTAAGCCAGGGACCATGTTCTAAGTGTGGTAGGCCAGGTCACTGGGCAAGACAATGCCTGAATCCAAATCCTTGCCCCAAACCCTCATTGGAAGTTTGACTGCCAAGGTCCTTCTGAGAACCTGGTTCACAGACAATCCCAGAATGTGGCTGAATTCTGCCCAGGTCCTTCTGAGGATCTAGTTCACAGACACTCACAAAACGTGCCTGAATTTCCTGACATCCTGGGCCTAGGTGCTGAAGATTGACAGTTCCTGGAGGCTCGGAGCACCTCCTGAATAATTACAAAATCTGAATTCCGGGAATTTTTACTAGTGGAAGGTAAGTCAATTTCTTTTCTAATAGACACAGGGGCAACCTTTTCCACACTGCCATCTTATAAAGGTCTTCTAGAATGAACAAGGATCCCAGTGATGTGTATTGAAGGTAATATAATCTACCCTCATGTTACTCCACCTTTGTGCTGGTCATTTTCTGGACACTTTCTCACATTCATTCCTTATTATTCCTTCATATAATGTTCCCTGACTAGGTAGAGATATCCTCTCAAAATTATAAGCATCCCTGACAATTCCTGCTGGCTTCCACCTCTCACTACTATGGTTACATCTTGCTCCTTTCCGATCCCTCCCCTATAACCCCTCCACCCCTCAATCTGACCTCCCCATGGATCCCATGTGGGACACCTCTCTTCCTTCTATAGCCTCCCGTTATACACTCATTGCCTTCCAATCCCAATATTCATACCCTTCCCTTAAACAATATCCAATCCTCAAGGCAGCCCTCAGGGGAGTTAAACCACTCACCCTCAAACTCCTGTCAACTGGTATTCTCAAACCTACCAACTCACCTTACAACACTCCCTATCCTTCCTGTGAAAAAACCAATGGGTTATATTGCTTAGTACAAGACTTATGGGCCATAGTGACAGTACTCCCAAATCCCTATACCCTCCTATCTACCATTCCTTCCAACACCCCCACTACACAGTGTTAGATCTTAAAGACCCCTTCTTTACCATCCCCATCCATGAGCTCTCCCAAACCCTCTTTGATTTCACCTGGACAGACCCATATTCTTCTATCAGCCAACAGCTGACTTGGACAGTTCTCCCACAAGGATTGAGAGACATCCCTCACTACTTTGGGCAGGCACTTCAGGCTGACCTCCAGCAGTTAACTTTACCAGAAAATTTGACAGTTCTTGAGTATGTAGATGATCTTCTTTCATGCAGCGCCTCTCCCCAGGCCTCCTGGCAACACAGCATTCACTTACTCTCCTTCCTCACTCCCCTTTCAAAGCCCAACTAACCTCTCCCTCTATCCAATACCTTGGCATTCTCTTACAGGGGTGAGAAAAACTCATTCCCTAGGATTGTGTTCAGGCTATCTCCTCCCTACCCCTTCCCCAAACAAAAGGTGACCTTCTCTCCTTCCCAGGGGTTTTAGGATATTTTACAGCCTGGACTCCCAATTTCTTGGTCTCAGCTAAACTTCTATACACCCCTGCTTAAGGCTCCCCAACCGACCTCCTAGACCCACACCAGCTTTGGTCAGATTCTTTCCATTCCCCGCAGTCTTCTCTGTCCCGAGCACTATCCCTTCATCTCCCTGATCCCTACTATCCATTTTGCCTCTCAGTGTCAGAGCACCAAGGATGTGCAGCAGGGGTCTAACACAAAGACCTACGATGATCACCTCCCAACAGCATTCCTCTCAAAACAAATGGAATTCATAGCCCTAGGCTGGCCCCTTGCCTCTGAACAGTAGCAACCACATCACTTTTCCAAGAAGCCCAGAAACTCACTCGCCATGTCCTCACATATTTACTTACCCTCCATAATATCCCATCCCTTCTAAAACACCAACACTTACCATCTTTAATCTCTGTACCTCATTTACTTCAGCTCTTAATCCTTTTTATAGAAAACTCAGACCTTCAGTTTCTCCCTGGTCAAGCATACAACCTCTCAAGTCTGTTAACTGCTCTCCACTCACATATCCCTCACACTTCCCAGAACCCATTTCATGATTGCTGGCCTTTAATCACAGTAACACCACATCCTTTCCCAACATTTCTCTTTCTCTTACCCAACCCCAAAGACACTTGGTTTCTCAGCAGCAGTTCTTCTATGCCCACCGCTCACTCCTCACTGCCAAAGCAGGTTTTACTATTGTGTCTTCTTCCCACATTATCACCTCCACTACTCTGCCCCCTGGCACTCCTCATAACAGGCAGAACTCTTAGCCCTCACTAAAGCCTTACAACTCATATGAGGCCCCTCCATCAACATATACACAGACTCCGAGTATGATTTCCACATAATCATCACTGTGCACCCATATGGCAAGAAAAGGGATTTGTTACCACCCAAGGCTTCTCTATCATCAATGCCACACTCATTAAAGACCTCCCAAATGCAGTTACACTCCCAAAGGAAGTTGCCATTATTCACTATAAAGGTCACCAAAGTAAAACAGATCCAATTTCCAAGGGCAACCAAAATGGCAATATAGAAGCCAAACAAACAGCACAATGCCCTTATACCTCCCCCATCCCCGCCAGAAGGCCAGTACTTGTCTTTTGATAAATTCTCTCCAATATATGTATCTGAAGAGCAGAAAATTTACTGGCATCTTCCCATATGGGGAGAATGGTTCATTCAACAGGGAAAATGTATTCTTCTTTCCTCCCAAGCACAGAATATCCTCTCTTCCCTCCACAATAGCCTCCACATTGGCTTCAAGCCTTTCATGCCCTTCTTTTTCTGCTTCTTTCTCACCGACAACTATCTTCCCTTTTAAAACAAATAGCCCAGTCATGCACAGTCAGAACTTGAGCCTCACCCGGGAGATCCATAAAAACATCCCCTTTTCCCACAAATCTGGGGGTTTGGCCAATTGGCTTCACCCACATGCCTCTTGTACAAAAATATGAACTTTTTGTGTATTGTTTGGGATTCATTGAGGGGAAAATATAAATTTCTTCTAGTTTAGGTTGATACCTTCTCAGAATGGGTTGAAGCCTTTCCCATGACAAGGGGAAAAAAACCCAAGAAGTTATCTTCACCCTTATTCACCACATTGTTCCTAGATTGAATCTCCCCAGCTCTATGCAGAGCGACAATGGCTGAGCTTTCATTTGCCAGATCATCTCCCAATACGCCCTAGGAATTTAGTGGTGCTTATAGACCCCAATCATCAGGAAAAGTAGAACAGATGCATAACATCCTTAAACAACACCTCACCAAATTAGTACTCCAACATAAATAGGATTGAATTAGGCTTCTCCCCAATTGCCTTACTGTGCATTTGCTCTGCTCCTCATAAACCCCTACTTTAGAGCCCTTTCAAAATAATGTACAGCAGAACTATTATTCTGGGCCCTGGACATCCCCCCCACACACACACATATACAGACTCTATCATAGAAAACTGTTTTCCCATTCTCCAGGAAACCAGAGATGAACTTAGAAAAATAATAAATCTCCTCCTACCCCACCACACAGCAGAGAAAGTCACAGATCAATTGGCAGGGCAACAGGTTCTCCGCAAATCTCCCTTCCCTGAAAGACTGTATCTCCTTACTGGATAGGCCCTCACACCACTCTCTACAGCACCCCCATGGCCATTCACCACATGGAACCCCCAATCTGGATTCTGAGTAAAACTATGTCCATGGAAAACCTTCCGATACTGGAAGATTCTCACCGGAAGTCTCAGGTACTGTCCCCCACCACCTTAAGACTCACCAGGATCCCTGAAGAGTCCGCTTCCTCGTAAATGTGTGACATTGCTCCCTGATTTTTTTCCCTTGGCGCCATGACTTTTCTCAGGATGCCTGGCTACTTGCACATGTCCAAAATTGGAATGACTTCTTTGAAACTTTTAAATATCTATGGCTACAAGGCATCTTCTAAGACTTTCTCCCTGAAGAAATCCAATTTTTCCTTTTCCCACTTTTTTTCCTTCTGGCTACCCCTCCTGTCAATTCTGGCCTTCCTGCTCTCTGCATTGATCTCAACTGTTAATAGCACCACTAATTATGATCTTTCTCATTCTCAGTTGCAGATCAGTAATTCTCTGCCTCATCTCCTGAATTATTAACCAGGCAGTCATCTAAGGAACAAGGGGGAGAAAAGAGCAATCACTCATTTTCTTGCTTTAGGTGCATATCAACCAGATCAAATTGAAGATGCAAGAATGTTCCCATTTCTAAATATTATTCCCCCCCAATCTTCCTTATAGGCAGTCTACACCACCTCTCAACTTGCAGGAAGCAACCAAAGAGACACCACACCCATCACCCACCTCCTTATAATAGATTAGAAAGACCAGGTTACTGAACCACCTAGGAAGGATCAAGTGCATGTCCCTTCCTGGATATAGTGAATGGACCAATTACTGCCTCTCTAACCCTTTCCCATCCACCTGCCTAGGTAGAACTGGCCTGCCTAAGAAGAACTGAGTGTATGTCCCTCCCAGGAAACAATGAATGGACCAATTCCTGCCTCTCTCAACCTTGAAAATCCTTATCTGCCATAGCCCATGTATGAATTTCTTCCTGGTCAGGAATTTCACCCCACTTGCACCCAGGTAGAATAAAAGCCACATTGATTGCACAGAACTGGGACTCCTTTCCTTTCATCTCATGCTTCAAAATAATCTTTAGGTCCAGAACCGCTCACAGAGGTCACCTTGGAACCAGTCTTATTGCACATGCAGACCCCCCAGGAGCCTCTCTGAGAGGGGGGCCAGAAGTGAGGAGGGGGCTCTCTCTATGAAGCATTAGCTCAGAGAGGGCCAAGTAGCCATAGGGGTGGGATTCAATGTAGATTTAAGCTAATGGCGTAATAATTAGCCTTAAGATTACCTTCTAGACTCCATTATACCTGTGAGGCTTTGGTTGTGGGCTAGAGCCTTCTACACCCTTTTGCAGTCGAGTTGCTGAATGTAAGTTCTGATTGGTAGGTTGGTAGGACAGTCTCTCCTCCCCAGGTGTGAGTAATCACTTGGGATAGAATTAAGGTGGGTAGAATCAAGAAGGAGGCTTAGGAGCCCCACTTTTGTCTTCCTTCTCTAGGAGAGCTAGATTTCTAACTATCTAACAAGAGCATTTATTTTTCCTATTTTTTGGAAATCTGAGTATTTATAAAACAATCTTTCTATATTTGTGGCTATTAATAAGTGTAAGAAAATTTCATAGCACTGTTACTCAAAGAACAATATGTATCTCACTTTACCATTCTGATTATCATTGAAATTGAAAAGGATAGATAACACACTTGATCTTAGTCAAAGGACAGAGAAGCAATATTCTAAGTATCTGTTAATAATTGTTATGTGTTGAGTTGTTCCCCCACAAAGCCATGTTGAAGTCTTGTCCCCTAGAACATGTAAATGTGATCTTATTTGGAAATAGGGTTTTTGCAAATATGAGCAAGTTAAGTTGAGCTCTTATGGGATTTGGGTACTCTTTAATCCAGGGTTGTCCAACCTTTTTTCAACTGCTGTGCACTGGAAGAGTAAGAGTAGTCTTGGGCCAGCTCGGCACCTGTGCACAGTGGTTATGGCACAGCCACATACACCAAGGGTGATGGGTTCAAACCCAGCCCAGACCAGCTAAAACAACTGCAACAAAAAAAATAGCCAGGCATTGTGGTGGGCGCCTATAGTCCCAGCTTTAGGAGGCTGAGGCAAGAGAATTACTTAAGCCAAAGAGTTGGAGGTTGCTGTGAGTTGTGGCATTCTACTGAGGGCGACATAGTGAGACTCTCAAAAAAGAAAAAAAAAAGAGTTGCCTTGGGCTACATATTAAATACACAAACACTAAGGACATCTGATTAGCAGGGAAAAAAATGGTCCAAGTATACTTTCTGTGATCCGACACCACAGATAAGCAACTGTCCTCACAAAATCAACATGCAGCCCATGGACACAGACTGAACACCCCTGCTAATGGGGTCTTTATTAGAAGAGGGAAATTTGGTCCCAGACAGAGATATGTAGAGAAAACACCAGGTGACTATGAGGCAGAGATTGAGGAGTGCTAAGGACTGTCAGAGACCACCAGAAGCTAGGAGAGAAACATGGAACAGATGACCCCCTCAGAGCCCCCAAGAAGGAGCCAGCCCTGACTGACTCTGGACTTCTGGCCTGCAGAGCCATGAGAGAACAAAGTTCTGTTGTTTTAAGTCACCAAGTTTGTGGTAACTAAGAAAAGAATGATTCAGAGAGCTACACAGAAACAATGCCAAGTTTATCAACATACCAGGTCTCTTTAATTAGACCTTAACTATTTACAAGAAAGAGTTGTGACATTGGTAAACAAGGGACAACTTCATAACACTGATAAAGCCCTCTGTGTCTATTCCCAGTGTGCAGCCATAGTATGAACAGGATAAACACACAAATTTTGCTACCTCGGAAACAGTATGGGTAAGACCCATTCTAGGAAGCACCTGGAGGTTCCAGGGCCCCAAAGCCACTGCCCAGCATCTTCACACACACACACACACACACACACACACACACACACACACACTCCAAGCCCCTAGTATAGGAATAGATCCTTCTGCTGGAGTGGGGCACAGGTTTGTGGATGGGGCTGAGAAGGGGTGGGTAGGGTAGGGACACATTCTAGTGGGGACTGGGTGCAAAAGAGAGATGGGCATTTCTGCAACATCCTCTCCTATTTACTCTGACATAGGTGGGTTGAGGGCCCAAGATAGGCAGAAGTGAGGAGGGGGCTCTCTCTATGAAGCATCAGCTCAGAGAGGGCCAAGTAGCCAGAGCTCCTTTGGCAGGGTAGAGGCTGAGGCTGGGGGGGGGGGGCAGGGAGGGGCAGCAGCAGACACGCTAAGATGGCCAGGATAATCAGGGTCCTGGCCTTTGGGCATCTGGAAGGTGAGCATGGGTGCAAAGCAAGCTAGAGCCCATTTCCCACTGTGCTGGTGCTACCAAGTGCTGCCCCAAGGAGATGTCACCTTGGGAGCACCTCTGTTCTCAGGAATCATCCAATCCATGAGCTATGTTTTTGGAGACCAGCTAAAGATGGGCACAGCAAGTATGATTCTCCCAAACACAAGGTTGTCAGGCTCAAGCTCAAAGGGGACCAGTGAAGGAATCTGAATCAAGTGCGTCTCTGCCCTCACTGCCCCAGTCTGCACCCTGTGAGGCGGCCCACTCCGTGGTTATCACTATTTATTCACTCGGGCGCCTGCTGACATGCCCTCTTTTTCTCTGGCTTTCTTCCTTGGTCTACGCAGATCCCTGCAGTCACTTGGGGGAGGGTTGTTCTAGTGACTCTAAGGCTCGTGTGCCTCCACCCTCCCTTATAGATGTTTTTCCTGTCCCACATCACAGCAAGTGAAAGAGAGCTCAGGAGTCTCCACATGACTGAGCCCTAACCCAGAAAGAGATACAGCTGCCCTTCCAGGCTTAGAAGCTCATCCGTGTAGGGAATCTTCAATTCCTCCTGAGCATAATCGCAGCTTCCCAGGGACAGGGCATTTAAGCCTTTCCTTCAGAGGGTCTAAACTTATATCATGTCTGCTCAAAACCATCACTCCTTGATTTTTTTATTATTTCACACTTGAATAAGTAATACCATTTTTTTTGCAGTTTTTGGCAGGGGCTGGGTTTGAACTGCCACCTCCAGTATATGGGGCCAATGCCCTACTTCTTTGAGCCACAGGTGCTGCCCAAGTAATACCATTTTTAAGTTTAGGATGCAATTCATGTGCCAACTACAGATAGCAGTGGAATGTAAGAATTGTAAAATGTGTCCATTGACCAGCATCAGATATATTCCTGAAGTACTAGAGAATTTATGCAGTAAGCAGACCTTTATTTAACGTTCTGAATAAATGCAAGCCTTGTAGAAATAGTACAGAGGCATTGGAATATTCTTTTCTATTCAATCACAGTTTGCTTAAAGGCAGAGCACATGGAAATCCCCCTGAGGTCACCTCTCCAGGGTGCTATGACCATTGTGAGAGCCACTGCAATTTCCCCATGATACAAATCATGGACCTCTGAGTCCTTTGGTATTCTCCAGACATCCTTTCCTTTAATATCCAAATAAAGTATCCAGAGAAGTAAGAGTGGAAATGGAAATTCCCATATACTTACCTCTCTATCCTCCCTAAATCCCCTTAAAATGCAAGTACAGAATGACTAGAAGAATTAAATCCATAATAGTAAGAAATCTGCATAAGGCTCATCAATAAATTTGAACTCACAGTATATTTAATGAAGGCACAAGCAGATTTGAGGATACTGTCAGAAAAAAAATACAAAGCAAAGAGGGAAAGATCCAGTTCAGCATATTCCCATGAATTGTACAACTTGGACAGCAAAGACAACTTTTCGGAGAAAAAGAAAATCAGATCAGTTATAAGGAGAAGGAGACTCACACTAACATCTATTAGCCCTCCTTCAACAATGTCAGGTGGGAAAGTACAGTGACGAGATGCCTTCAGATTAAGGGGTGAAAGTATTTTGAACCAAAATGTCATCACGAGCCAATATACCCACCAAGCATGAGGGCAAAATACATGTTTACAGACAAACAGAGACTCTGAAATTTAGCTTCTAGAGCCGTTTATGAGACAAAATGATGGAGACAACAACAAAAAGAGAGAGAAGACTTGAGATTCTGGAAAACAACAAATTTACCCCCCAAAGTACAGATTAAAAAAAACCCTCAGGATTATAGTTTCCAACAGGTCTAGAAAACAGCCAATTCACATTGGAACAGGATGTAGGAACAGGAGAAAGTGAATTCCCTGCAGTGCTTAGTGCAATTAAACAGGTGGATATTTTTGAAGATGTGTAATGGTGAATGTCCTCTGTTGACAATACTAATACTAGGAGATAACCAGAAGGAAGGAGGCAAGGAAGGAAGGAGGGAGAGGGGAAGGAAGGAGGGATTGAGCGGGGAGGAGGGGAAGAAAGAAGAAAAGAAGAAAAAAAAGGAAGGAATGGAGGAAAGGAATGAAAGGCAGTTAGAAGCCTTGGTGAGGGACACCCTTTAAGAAAGTAATGGTTACAACATGAAGTAAGCTGAAACACAGAATAGTCATGATTTTGAGGAATAGAAGGGGCGCAAGAAAAAAGAATATATTTGACCTTGATGCTAGCAACATTGTCCTTTAAATGTTCCAGGAATAGTAACATACAATTCATAGACCAGGAATGAGTTCTGGCCACTACAAGGCTTTAGCGTGAACACCAGTTATAATGATGTTTGTATGACATTGGTATTTGGTCTTCAGCATAGATCTATAAACAAGGTCTAAAGGGTGGAAATCAAATTATAGCCCAAAATCCACCTGTAAAAGTAAATATGTAGCTGATAGAGACAATAGGAAGAAAGAATTCTATCAAGTGAGGCAGTTGGAAAACATCTGTCCCTTATAAATCTTCTCCTCTCCCCTGCCTTTTGAATAACTCTGTCTGGTGGACACTAGAGCACAATCCACCTCTGAACCGTAGCCCTGCCACGCCCTCTTCTGACCTGCAGCCTGCTCTTTCAGTCCAGTTAAGCTTCAGGTTCCAGACTGCGTCCACTTGTCCATGCTGTCTCCTTTGGCAACTCCACCTGCAGTGACCTCACTTCTGAACCCAAACACATGTTTGGGACCGCTTCACAAACTCAAACTCATGTACCAGATGGAGGATATTAATAACATTCTCTTTATGAAATCAGAGCACGTGCCAAGTGTGCTATCAAAGGGAAACTTCAACTGCTCGTTTGGAAAACTGTCCTGAAAGCAGGGAATCTAATTTCTCCTTAAATTAATATTCTTGATAACTTCAACTCAGAAGTAAAGCAACACAGAGTTTTGTTTTCTCACCACAGCTTTTATTAATAACACCTAAAACTGAATACTTGCTCCTTTCCTGAGCAGAAGAGTGTAACCTGGTTGCTGTGAGCACTTTGCTACATGGATGTCAAGCCAGTGACTCACATCGCCTGGGATTGTCAATGTCCTGATGCCCAAAACCTCTGAAGCTAACCCAGCCTGAACCTGCTAAACAACAGCAACAACAAAAACGACAAAAAATAGTTTTGGTGGGTGCCTATAGTCCCAGGTACTAGGGAGGCTAGGGCAAGAGAATTGCTTGAGCCCAAGAGTTTGAGGTTGCTGTGAGCTGTGACATCATAGCACTTTTTGAGGATGACAAAGGGAGACTCTGTCTCAATTAAAAAAAAAAACCCCTCTGGAGCTGGGGCCCATGCTTCCATGTCCTTTTAGAGTTTCTTGGCTGATTTCAGTGTTCAATTGAGGTCGAGAACTAATTTAAAGACTACTATGCCTTCAACAACGATACTTCTAGAGCAGTGATTTTCAACCGATGTGTCCCCAAAATTTTTAATTAATTGCAATAATTCAGTTTTTTCACGAATTGAAATATTTTTTAAAGAAGTTCAAAGCACAGTAAGTATATTCTTATTTTTACTCTTTTTTTTTTTAACCAACATATACAGATGTGGAAGTTTAACATAGGTTCAAGTGTGCCATGAGATTAAAAAAATAAGTTTGAAAAACACTGTTCTAGAGCCTTAGCTACATATTAGAATCATCTGGGTAACTACAAAACTTCCTGTGCCATGTCCCACTGCAGAGACTCTAATGAGAAGGTGACCTGGGCATCTGGTGCTTATAAAACTCTCCAGGTGGTTGTAATACAAAGCCAGCGTTGTGCCCCACCCTAGATTAGAACCCAGCACTAATGGGGAGAGACTGTGTACCATGGGTGCAGGGCCCCACATGTAAAAGAAGCAGGACCCATGGAGAAATAATGGTATTTAGAGGAGAAGTAGTTTTTCACCAATAGTGTTGGATAGTCAGGGAACCAGGGAGGGAATTAGCTGATCAATTCCTGCTCACTGGTCAGAGAAGGCCAGATAGGCCACTGAGAGAACAGTTAAATGAAAACTTCTCATTTTTTCTCTTGCCTCTCTACCTGGTTAGCCTCTTTTGCATAGAAGTCAGACACAACCAGGTAGCCGGAGGTGTTGGAAGGAGACTATCAGGGCAATAGGAAAGCCCACCACAGTGAAGGACCTTGGAAAAGAAGCCCCCCTGGGAATGCAATGCTTGGCTATTCCTTCCTGCAGGCCCCAGGCCAGGCAGATACTGCCCAGAGGAAGAGCTCCTTGTCACCACCCCTTCTTGTTCAAGTTTAAAGATAAAGCTGAGTGGGGTGTTGTATGGTGGAATGCCAGTCAGTGGTGGTGACCAACAGTTGCTCTCTAGCAATCTCTTCTTGTGTTAGGCAGAGTAGTATGTAGCAGGAAGATGCCCCACCCCTGTCCAGTGTGGGCAGGACTCATGACCTGCTTCAGTAGAATATGGCAGTGGTGACAGTGGGTCACCCCTATTGTTGTTGGGTGCCAAATGTTGTGGCCCCACCCCAGGGGTAGGGTCCGCTAAGTCCTGTGGAACTGGCGGTGACCAACTGAAGAAATATAGAGTTAGAAACAATAGCAAAGAAAGAGACATGAGACACAGAATAGAATTAAAAGTGTAAACTCAGGGGTCCATTGCCCATTTGTGGGGATTCTGGCAATGGCATCAAGTGTTTGCTCCACTCTGTTTTTATTGGAGTCTATTTGCCTAGAGGGTAAGATGAGGGAGGGAACAAAGACACCAGCAGTTTCTCTGAAAGAGCATATCAGCTCTTATTGTTCTTATTTAAGGGTTTGACTAGCCTTGAAAAATCTGAAATCTGAGATTTGTATTGGGAGAGCCTCCTGCTTGAGATCACACACACAGATTTCTAGGGAGGTGTTAAGCTTCACTAGTTTCCTATGGAGTAAAATGCCACTGGCATTAATCTCCTCTGAGGAACTAGTAGGAGGGAGGAATTTTCCTCCCATCACTACCACAGAGGATCTTCCTCTGCCATAAGGGATATAAGCTCTTCTGTCCATATCTCAGGGCTTGAGCTACTACTTGTTGCTGTCCACTAACCTACTTGGTCAGTGAAGACCAAGAGACCTCCTTGGAAGGTCTCCAAGGAAGACCTCCTTTCCCAGAGGAAAGCACTGCAGGCAAAATGAGTGATTTGAAAAGGGAAGACTGAGGCTCGCTTAGGCACTCAGCAAAAATTAATCTTTACTTAGATTCTTATATACCCCAAATCATCAGATAACAATATCCAAGAATAAAGAACACACAAGGTAACAAAAACTGTCATAAAAATTCCTTATCAGTATTAATGCAGCAAAGCACATACACACCTAAGAATGTCCTGCTTGGAGATAAACAACAATAGAGATAAACCACAAAGGTGCTGGGTTGTCTGTTCTGTTTGCCTACTTCCCTATATGATTAACTGAATGTTATTGTGTAAATTGAGGCAGGGAACAAAGTGCAATGGCCCACTGCCACAGGCAGGTGATCAATCCCCAGCTGAGACTTGGCAGGGCCCTCTGGCACATTCTTTCCTTTAAGGCATAACTGCCTGCATTTTTCAGCAAGGCTGCTTCTGCGAGCTAGGGGGGAATATCCCCCAAAACTCACATCTACCCCAAGTACTGGAAATGTTCCTTCTCAGGGCCTCGTACCTCAAGAAGCACTAATGAGACTGATTCACCTTACAAGGGTGCAGGGGACTGTGCTCCTTCATCTACTCCCTTGATCTCTGCCCCAGGCAAATGCAAATTTCCACAATGTTTATCTGCTTTGCCTGTTTACTAGGCAGGAAACAACCCAGTTACTGTATCTTTCTAGGCCTTTGCCATAGTCTCTTCTATGGTCATTTTTCCTCAGAGTGCTCACAGACCCAGCAGGAGTGTTTGTAAAGCTGTATCCCCAACAGGCTAGAATTTCAGAAAAGGCAGGAATCTTGCTAGCAATGGCTAGCTTAAAAGTAAATTAGCTGGCTTGGCTCCTGTAACGCAGTGGTTATGGCACCAGCCACATACACGTAGGCTGGCGGGTTCGAACCCAGCCCACGCCAGCTAAAACAACAATGACAACTGCAACAAAAAATAGCTGGACATTGTGGAGGGTGCCTGTATTCCCAGCTACTTGGGAGGCTGAGGCAAGAGAATCACTTAAGCCCAAAAGATGGAGGTTGCTGTGAGCTGTCACACCATGGCACTCTGTTGAGGGTGACACAGTGAGATTCTGTACCAAAAAAAAAAGGAAACTAGTTGACTTTTCTTTGTTCCAACTCACCCAGCTTATTTTTTAATTTTCCACTTTTTCTGTCCCTTGCCAAGAATGGAGCCTTTGGTCCCCATTCTCCCAACACCTAAGACCTGACATACATATAAAACTTTGTCTTCTGAGAATGTGTTAAAGCGAGGAATGCTCTTCTGGTGACCATGGCTACTAAGCAGGGGACTGAAGGCCCCTGGGAACTGAAAGGCTGAACACAAAAATAGACAATAGCTAGACCATCCACTAAAATGGAGCTCTCACCAACAACCTGCAGCAGCCTGCCCAGGCAACCAGACCAGAGGCCAGCCTGCTGCTTGTAAGACAAACCTGTAGGAAGTTGTAGGACTATCTTCAACAAGCTGCCAGGATACCACACAACAGTCCTTGCAACAAGCAGTCCCACACTGCCAGGACTTGATCAGTAACTGACACTTCCCTCTGACCAACTGGGAAGACCCTAAACTGTCACATGGGACACCCACTTCCATTAGCTTACCTGCAGACTCCCTGCAAGGCCACCTCCACCTGGGGGCACCAAATCCCTGCCTTCTGCCTAAGCCTTCCAACCCCTCCACCTGCCTTTGCAGCTCAGAATTGACCTCTTCCTGGGATGTAATGACTTCCACAAAAGCCATTTCATTTGAGTTATATTCTAGCTGATTCCCAACAAGTCCATTGTTGGGAACAGATTGAAGCAGGTTGAAAAGCAGGTGAGAAGCCAAGACCAGTTACATGAAAAAGAGTGACCAAATTTAAGAATTATAGGTAGCCTAGATCAGCTGTAAGCAAACTTTTTGTTAAGGGCCAAATACTCTAGTATCCTTCAGCCTTTGTAAGCCAGATGTTTTAAATATACGTTTTATTATTCCTGTATGGTAAAAAAGACAAATCATCAAGGTTGAATGAGAAGATTGCCATTGAAAAGACAGTGTGTTACAGTTCACAGTAGAAGGGGCACATGATAAAGTTGGGGGTGGGATGACACACTGAGAAAGACCAGGGTTGGTGAGAAGGCAGAGAGTGAGGGGAAAATGTGAGGGGGGACTTTGTGGTTTCTGCAGAAATGGGCAAGGTAGGGTAAAGAGGTTTAGAGATGGCTGGCTTGAATAATTTCAGTGGGCTATGGGGCATAGTGACTGTTCCTAGTTGTCTGGTGCCTGGTCTTCGGGTGAGTGGATCATGGCCCAAGTATGAAGGTCTGTGTAAGAAGGTGGTTGCAGTAGCCAGCTCAGCGGGGCTGGTGGACCTTCTGCCTCCTCCTTGGCAGTGTCGGTGGTGTGGCAGCCAGCTGAAGAGCCAGCGGGCTGGATGACAGGCAAGGAGGGGGACCTCCAACCTCCACCGGAGGCTCCAATTGCCAAAAAGGCTGGACAACTGCTGAGGAGACACCTGTGCCTTGGTGTCT
>CAUYON010029789.1:0-24028 GCA_963573935.1 Arctocebus calabarensis
CCTTAGCCCACTGAGCCACAGGCGCGGGGCCTCTCACTGTGATCTTAATTTGCATTTCTCTGATGGCCACAGAGGCTGAGCAAACTTTGATGTGCTTATTGGCGTTCTGGATACTCTGGCCAACCTAAAATAATCAAAAAGGTCACAATCTAGTTTCAAGAGAGTTTATTTAAGCCCAAAGGGGGTTGAGGACTCCTGCCAGGGACACTCTTCCAAGTTGCCTTGGGGAGTCCTCCAGAAAACAAAAGAGGGTCTCCAGCAAAGAAAAAGGACAAATTAGGAGATGCGGTGATTTCAAAAGATGTTTGTCAGGAGTTCTCATTGGTTTGCATCAATGACATTGGTTGGTGATTGGCCACACACTGTCAACTGCCGGGTGTGTGGCATTTCCTGGATGCTCCGTGCCAGTTTGTAGAGAGCCACATAGCAAGTTCCTTCAAGAGGTAATTATTTAGCTCAAGGGGGAGTGCTAGGTGACTTCTGTTACATTTTAAGTGACTTCCAGGCCTGATCATTTAAAGGGGCTCATATTCCTCAGAGAAAAGGTTTTTCCCTTTCTTTTTCTTGTGGGACAGGTCTGTCTTAATTTCTTGTCCACTTGTCTGTGGGGTTGTCTTTTTCCTTCTGTTGGTAAAATATACCACAAGTGTCATTTCCCACTCGGCGTGGCATGTCTTTCCCCTTCTTTAATGATATCTTTTCTTTTTATTGATTTTTAATTTTTTTATGGCCAGATAATTTGAGGGTACAAAGAATTAGGCTACAGCGTTTGCATTTATTAGGTATAGTCCCTGTTGTGCCGTATACCCCCACATAGGACCCAGTAAGTGGGAGCGCACCAATCCTCCTCCCCTCTTCCCTTCCCTCTTTCATACTCCTCCATTCCCCCTTCCTCCATCTTGCATTGAATTGAGTTTTTCTCTTATGTGAGAGTGTATTAGTTCACCTACTGGCTTCATATTCACATTGAGGACTTTGGATACTTGCTTTTCCATTCTTGTGATACCTTACTAAGAAGACTGTGTTTCAACTCCATCCAGGTTAATTCAAAAGATATAAAGTCCCCATCTTTTTTGTGGCTGAATAGCATCCATGGTCTCCATGTATCCATGTACCACAATTTGTTAATCCATTCTGGATTGATGGGCATTTGCATTGTTTCCACATCTTGGGGACTATAAATTGAGCTGCGGTAAACAGTCTAGTGCAAGTGTCCTTACAATAAAATGTTTTAAGAGTTCTCAGTTTTGGGCAGCACTCGTAGCTCAAGGAGTAGGGCGTCAGCCCCCTGTACCAGAGGTGGCAGGTTCAAACCCCTCCCCGGCCAAAAAACTGCAAAAAAAAAAAAAAAAAATTCTCAGTTTTAATGTTTAATCTTTTCCCTAGACCATGTTCTTAAAGAGAATCTCCTAAATTACTTTTTAAAAAGCCTCCATCATCTTGGTTATTACATGTGGGTCTCTGAAGTGCCTGCAGTTGGCTTTGGCGTTCCACTGGTCTGTTCATCCATCCTTGTGCAGACACAATGTCTGGATCACTATGGCTGTGTTAAGTGCTGCTGACCAGTCCACCAAATCCTCCCACCTGCTCTTTTTCAATTTGATAAACATTTGTTGAGCGCCATTTGTGGCAGAAGCATTCTGGGTGCCATGGATATATACTGAATAATGTAGCAAGCTCTCTCGGAAGAAGGAACTAGACATATAGTGGAGCATTCTTAGCTTGTTGGTTTCGGGGTCTGACATTTGACCCTGCAAAGGAACCTGTGAGGTCAGTCCGGCAGCCCTCTTGGCGTTGCATCCCCACTGGGGCTTGATGCTTCAGGGGCACTTTTGGTTAGATGTTGCCCCGTTGTCCTCACCAGCAGATTGGCCCTGGGTCCAGCCCCCCTCTCTAGTGTCACCTTGTACCTGTGAGGCCATGGCATATTTGTGTGTGTTAGTGTGATACAAACCAGCACCAGCACCAGGCAGTGCGCAGGTGGGGAATGTGCTGTTTACATTTATAAATTGCTTCTTTCCTCTGTAATTTCAGGTTTGGGTTCATGAGCTTTTGACTCCAGGGGAAGCAGGCTCTGATGTCTGCTGTGGGTACACATGGGTCTGTGTCCCTGGCCGAGGGGATAGGAAGGAGAGGAAGATAAAGAGGGAGCAGGATAGAAATATTAATAACTGGCTGAGAGGAATGAGGGGAAACTAGACATCTGGAAACACCTCTAGCTGTTCTAAAATCCTCATTGGGTGACTTCCTGGCCCTGAACCTTGGCTGAAGCCCACAGTGGGGCTTTTTTGTCTATCATTGGTTGGCCCAGGTGACTTCTTAGGTCTCTGTCAGGTGTAATGTCGCTTTTATAATTAATGTTGGACACCTCTCCTGGCAGCCATCCATAGCCTTTCTGACTTTGATAGCAAGGATCCAAGGTACTTTGTGTATGTTTTAAGAGTGTGTGTGAAAGAGAGAGAGAGAAAGAGAGAGACAGAATATAGGGATACATCATGAACATTTTCTAGCTTTTAAAAATATGTTAATATCCTAAAATTTACATGGAAGAAGCCCAAGTGCCCATCGACCCATGAACAGATTAAAAAATTGTGGTATATGTACACCATGGAATATTACACAGCCTTAAAGAAAGATGGAGACTATACCTCTTCCACGTTTACATGGATGGAATTGGAACATATTCTTCTTAGCAAAGTATGTCAAGAATGGAAGAAAAAGTATCCAATGTACTCAGTCTTACTATGAAACCAATTTATAGCTTTCTTATGAAAGCTATAACCCAATTATAGCTCAAGAATATGGGGAAAGGGGAAAGGTAGGGGAGGGGAGGGGGAAGAGTGGGTGGAGGGAGGTAATTGGTGGGACCACACCTACGGTGCATCTTACAAGGGTACATGTGATATTTACTAAATGTAAAATATAAATATCTTAACACAGTAACTAAGAAAATGCGGTAAAGGCTATGTTAACCAGTTTGATGAAAAAATTTCAAACTGTATATAAAACCAGCACATTGTACCCAATGATTGCATTAATGTACACAGCTATGATTTAATAAAAAAAATTTTATATGGAGAGGCGCATACCCTGGAACAGTTAAAACAATTTTGAGAAAGAAAATGAAGTGGGAGGAGTCACTCTTCCTTTTGTTAATTCCTGCTTATGACATGAAGTGATCAAGACTGTGGTGTTGGGGAGGCACAGGCAATGGATGAATGGACGTGGAGAGAGAACCCAGAAATAGACCCAGACAAATGCACCCAACTGATCTTTACAAACGAAAGCAGTCCTAGAAAAGAGCGATACTCTTTCTGACAAACAGTGCTAAAGCATTTGGACATCCATAGTTTGTTGTAATAACAACAACAACAACAGAAAACCTGGCCCTAATATAACACAAAATGTTCTTTTAGCCATTCTTTAAAGGCAGTTATTCTGGAAACAAATTCACTTTTACTTTCTTTGAGAATTTCTTGATATCCCTCTTATTGCTGAACAACATTTTCCTGGCTAAAGGATTCTCATTTAATACTTACCACTTATTTCCTTGAAAAATAACATTAAAAATACTGAGTCACTTCCTTTTGGCCACAGTGTGTCTGGTGTCATTTAAAATTTTATAAGATAGGTGTCTTTTTCTCCTCACTGCTGTCACAAATTTTTCTTTGTCTTTAGATTTCAGAATTTTGATTATGATGCTTCTTCATGCGTATTTCTTTGGCTTTATACTATTTGGGCTTTGGACAGCTTCTTAAATTTGTGGGTTTATATCTTTGGCCAAATCTGAGAAATTTTGAGCCATTATTTCTTTGAATACTTTTTCACCATAACCCACTGTCTCCTCTCTTTTGGCTTCCAATGACCCAGTGTTTCATCTTTCTTTCTAGTTTCAGGTCCCTGAAACTCTGTTTATTTGTTTGTTTTCCAGTCTGTTTTCTCTCTGTTGTTGAGATCGCGGAATTCCAATTCTGTCTTCAAGTTTATGATCCTGTATCTGCTCCATTCTCCCATGAACCCTTCCATTGAGCTTTTGATTTCAGTTACTATATTTTTTAGTTCTATAATTTCTACTTATTCTTTATATTTTCTATACTTTGCTAAGATTTTCTAGTTTCTGACATGTTCTGTTTTTTCAATTGTTTCAGGAGTATTTTTATTTCTTGTTGATGCATTTTTAAGATGGCTGCTTTAACTCTTAGTCAGACAATTCCAGCATCTATGTCTTCTGGGTGCTGGTGTCTGTTGACTGTCTTTTCTTATTCAACTTGAGATTTTTCCCTGTTCTTCTTTTTTTTTTTTTGGAGACAGAGTCTCAAGCAGTTGCCCTGGGTAGAGTGCCATGGCATTACAGCTCACAGCAAGCTCCAACTCTTGGGCTTAAGTGATTCTCTTCCCTCAGCCTCCCAAGTAGCTGGGACTACAGGCTCCTGCCACGATGCCTGGCTATTTTTTTTTTTTTTTTTTTTTGGTTGCAGTTGTCATTGTTGTTTGGCAGGCCTGGGCTGGATTCAAACCCTGCCAGCTCTGGTGTATGTGGCTGGTGCCCTAGTGGCTTGAGCTATAAGCACCAAGCCAAGATTTTTCCTCTTTTTTTTTTTTAATTTAATCATAGCTGTGTACATTAATGCTATCTTGGGGTACAATGTGCTAGTTTTATATACAATTTGAAATATTTTCATCAAACTGGTTAACAGAGCCTTCACCGCATTTTCTGAGTTACTGTGTTTAGATATTTATACTCTACACTTAGTAAATTTAACATGTACCCTTGTAAAATGCACCATAGGTGTGGTCTCACCAATTACCCTCCCTCCACCCATTCTTCCCACTCCCCTCCCATCCCTCTCCTCTTTCTTCTTCTTCTTGGGCTATAGTAGGGTTATAGCTTTCTTATGAAAGCTATAAATTGGTTTTATGAAAGGGCTGAGTACATTGGATGCTTTTTCTTCCATTCTTGAGTACTTTGCTAAGAAGAATATGTTCCAGTTCCATCCATGTAAACATGAAAGAAGTAAAGTCTCCATTTTTTTTAATTATTATTAAATCATAGCTGTGTACATTAATGCAATCATTGGGTACAATGTGCTAGGGTCAGGTTTAAGTCTAATATTTCTTTGTTAAGTTTCTTCTTGGAGGATCTATCCAAAACTGTCAAAGAGGTATTAAAGTCTCCAACTATTATAGTGAAGATATCAAGTTGTTCATATCCATTAAGGTCTGCTTTATGAATTGGGGAGCATTCTGGTAGGGTACATAAATGTTAATTATCAAAATCTCTTCACGTTGGGTGTTTCCCTTGACAAATATGTAGTGACCTTCCTTATCTTTCTTTATCTTTGTTGGTTTACAGCCAATTGTATCTGCTAGGAAAACCACAACCCCTGCTTTTTTCTGATTTCTATTTGCCTGTATTATACAAGTCCATCCCTTCACCCAGAGTCTATTTTTATCCTTTAAGGTAAGGTGAAATTGTTGTATTCAGCAGATATTGAGTCTGAGTTTATGTATCCAGTCAGCCAGCCTGTGCCTCTTTAGAGGACAATTTAAACCATTCACATTAATTGAGAGAATTGATATGCCTGGTTGTGTTTGGGGTGTCATGATTTTTGGATGTCCAATGGAGAATTTTAATCCTTTCACCACTGTGGAAGTTGGGTTTTGTTCAAAAATTTGTGGGTGAGTTTACTTTGGAGGTAGAGCATTGCACTGGTTGTTTGGAGGATGGGGTCTGAGACTAGCCTGAAGAGCTGTTTTAGTTATGGCAAATTTCTTCAACATGTGTATTTCATTAAGGTATTTGATTTCTCCATCAAAATGAAACTTAGTTTAGCTGGATAGAAGATCCTGGGCTGCAAAATTGTTTTGTTTTAGGAGACTGAAGGTTGATGACCATCTTCTTCTGGCTTGAAATGTTTTGGCTGAGAGATCTACAGTCATTCTGATACTTCTCCCTTTGTAGGTGATGTTTTTCTTACATCTGGCTGCTTGCAGAATTTTCTCCTTCATCTTAACTTTGGCAAAGTTAATCACAATGTGTCTAGGAGATGCTTTATTTGGATTGAATCTTGCTGGGGTTCTGAAACTGTCTGCTATCTGAAGTTCTGTATCTCTTGCAATGTTTGGGAAATTCTCCTCCACAATCTCTTGGAGTAGAGCATCTGTACCTTTAGGACCATCCTCTTCTCCTTTGGGAATTCCTATAAGACAAATATTTGAACTTTTGGAGTGATCCCATAACTCTCTCAGGGAATGATCAGTTTTTGCTCTCCATTTGTCTGCCTCTTTGAGTGTTTGGGAACGTTCAAAAGCTTTGTTCTCAGTTTCAGAGATCCTTTCTTCTGCCTGGTCAACTCTATTATTGAGGGATTCTAGTGTATTTTGGAGTTCCTCAACTAACTTTTTCATTTCCTTGAGCTCTGCTATCTCTTTTCTCTTTATCAAAATCTCTTCATGTTAGGTGTTTCCCTTGACAAATAAGTAGTGACCTTCCTTATCTTTCTTTATCTTTGATTCAGACCACCTCTGCCCACCAGTCTCAGTCCCATACAGTTAGCCTCTGCTTGCCAGACCAGTTGGAGTCAGGGGACCATGACCCTCACCCCCTTGCCAGTCTCAGTCCACTGCCTGGCAAGCCTCTGTTCACAGGCTCTGTTAGAGTCAGGGCACTGGGTCCCAGCCTCCAGTCTCGGTCCACAGACAACTAGCTTCTAATTGCCAGACCAGTTGGAGTCAGGGACCACAGCCCCGCCTGCCAGTCTCAGTCCACTGCCTGGCAAGCCTCTGTTTGTAGGCTCTGTTAGAGTCAGGACACAACACTCCACCCACAGGTCTCAGTCCTCACCTGGTAAGCCTCTGCTCACCAGCCCCGCTGGAGGCAGTGGACCATGCCCTAGCCCTCAGGTCTTGGTTCACACCCAGGAAGCCACTGCTTGAGGGTTCTGTTGGAATCAGGAGAACCCACCCTTGCTCTCAGGTCACAGTCCACACCTATCAAGGCTCTGCTCACAGGTCCAGCAGGGGGCTGGAGACCAAACCTGTCTGCCGAACTCAGTCCACACAGGGCAACCACTCTCCCACAGTGGGTGCCATCAAAGCCAGGTCTTTCTGCACCCTATCCCGCCAGACACAGCCCTGACTGAGGTCAACATTACACTGGCCAAGCATAGTCATAACCAGGGAACTGCTCCTCCTCCTGCCAAGCGTCCCCTTCTTCTGACACCCTCTTTCTTCCCCTTTAGTCACAGATTCCGTCCCGATGGTTGGTGGTCCACACTGTGCCCAGATCTCTCAGGACAAGACCAAACACTCTATGCTCTGCAGGGGGCAGAACTTCTGACTACCACATGAGGGGAAAAGGGAGGATTGGGAGTTTGGACTTGTGGAGAAAAATATCTGTTTAATTTTATGCCTGGCAGAGTGGTGTTTAGGTTGGTAAGTGGGACCTCCCTGGAGAAAGAGACCTAGAGTTTTGCGGCTCTCTCCAGCGAGGTAAAATGAGAGGTCTTTTGTTCCCTGCTCAGTCGCAGACAGCCTGCAGCAGGCCTCCTGCTTGGGGGAGGGGTCTCCCATCCTCTAGTTAATAGGCTTTGTACCTGTAATTTGTTTTCTTGAATGCTCTTCCTTGGACTTACAGCTGGAGTTACAAAACTTCTGTCTTGTCTCAGTTCCTCGTCTTTGGCTTCATAGAGTCTGATTCCATCCAGTTTTTCTTCCTCTGCTCAGGAGCCTCTAATGAGGGTTGCTACCAGTCGGCCATCTTCCCAGAATCCTCTTATTTTTTTGAATTTCTGAGGAGTCTGTTGTTATTTCATTTTTGCCATTTCTGATTGATGAGATTAGAGATTTTACTCCCTTTACCCTGGTTAGGTTAACCAAAGGTTTATCTATTTTATTGACCTTTTCAAAAAAACCAACTTTGATTTTTCCTGTTCTTGATATGACAAGTAAGTTTAGATTTTATTCTGCACTCAGTATCTCATTTAAACCTTCTAAATTAGCAAAGCACCTCTGACACCACTCCAGTGGGGGAAGAGGGCACTACCTCATTACTGTAAGGTTAAATTGAAACCTCACATTCCCCTTTTGGCCTCTGTTGACAACCTGATTCAAGGATGGGTGTCTCATTACTGATGGGCAGGAATGGGAGTTAAGATTCTACACTAGGCATCCACTGATAGCAGAGGGTCAGAAGGCCTTGTTAATGCTGGGCAGTGGTGGAGGACTGGCTCTCTACCAGGGCTTCTTGTAACATCTCCCCAGCAGGGGAGGGAGCAATGCTTCACTTGCACCAGGTAGGGATGGGAGACTGACTTCACACTGTCTTCACTAATGTCATGAGGAAGAACCTTGCTAACACTGGGAGGGGCCACAAGCTTCCCCTCAGCCTTCTCTCAGACCCCTTAGCTGAGGGCTATTTCTGACTCATGACAGCCAAGTGAGGTTAGGAGTTCCTCACTCATGGTTTGCTGGGGTATGAGGACAAATGGGGTATATTGCCTGGTTTTAACCCAAAGTTTGGCCCAAGTAGGGTTATTGTTTAAAAGTTAGCTGTCTTGCCAGACTGGTCCTGTAGCTAGAGAAGACAGGCTTCTGTTGGGGCATTTATATCTGAACCTAGCAGCATTTCCCACGAGACTACTCATCATCCTATAGGAAGCAGCTGTGAGTGGACTATATGAGGCAAAAGGAAACCTCAGGAACTCACCGGTGTGTGTCATTCCTTGTACCCACAGCTGGTCTGCTTGCTTCTCTCCACCATTCTGAATTTTCATATCTTTGTTTTATATATAATACCTTAAGTTTTTAGTGGTACTTAGTAAACGAATAGGGAGAAAGGTATCTATGCCATCTTGTCCAGAACTGGAAGCCCTTTTTTATTTTTTCCCCCATAGCATCCTGCTCTTGTTTAATGATTTCAGTGTTTTTCTTTTTCAGGTTGTTAATTGTAGCTCTTTTGAGGTTTTCTTCTATCTTTTATATTTTCTGTTTCCTGATTGTTTTTTCTGTTTTTTATTTATTTTGGCCTTTCTAGTGTGTTGAAGGTTTTTCCTAAATGCCTGGCAACCTTCGGGTGAACTTCATATTATTAAAAGTCAGCTACCCAATGTCTATTTAGATGTTCTGTGGGCATGTGTGGGGCTAAGCAGCTAGTGAGCAGGGTGACTGAGACGGGGCTCATTTTACACCAGTGTGGAGAGGCCTTTCTCTGAGGTGAGGCCGTTTCTCTGGAGCAGTATTCTCCAGTTGCTTAGTGAGGAGCTGTAGGCTGATCCTGGGAATGAGTGAAGCTGAGTGGTCCCTGTTCTCTGTGCAGATTTCCTTGTTATCCCTGTTTGCATCCCAGACCTGTCCACCTGTTTTACCAGTGAGCCTGTGGCCTCCAGAGTCTGGAGGCTCCTATTTGGTTCTTTAGACCCTAAGTCGCTAGGGTTTGATCTTGACTGCAGTTTGAGGGGGTGTGAGTGGAAAGGGAAGTGGGCATTTGGCCATCTCGGCTGGGATGTCAACTGAGACCACACTTTCACACACAGATGTTAAATCCAAGCCTGTGAGCTCTTCCTCCACAGCCCACCACCCTGCCTAGATGCTCCCTGCGCACAGTGGTGTTGGCTGCTCCTACGTCCACTCGCCCTTCTCAAGATTTTGTTGATATTTTTCACCTGCCATTGTCTCACTATTTCTTAATTTTGCCTTTTTTTGCGAACACTGGGATAGGCAGTAGGTACTTAACCAATGACAGCACCTCATTCAGCCCCACGTTTACTCCACCCCAAAGTCTGACCAGAGCCAGAGCTGCCTTACCTGACTCCTCTGCCTGTCTCTCCAGCCCAGACTCCCTAGCTAGCGTCCCTTCCCTTTGGTTTTGACAAGTCCCCAGGAGCATAGTCAGGTGCTAACCTATTGCCACACACCTCACTGACCTATCTGGATGCCTTGGCTCAGGGGCGGGAGGGGAGTCGGTTCTTTTCCATTAAGTGGAGAAAACTAAGGCAAAGTTTCTCACTGAGGACACCTATGTCTCCAACCAGGGTTCGCTCCAAAGGCCCACATTCATGCAGTGAAAGTGCCGGGGTTCTAAAGTGCTGATAAAACATTGGGAGTATAAAACCATTTCTAGTGGCTTTAACAGATCCCAGATGACACCAGGTACAGCCTAGTAGAAAGCTCTGGGACAATATATTGGAAAAGTCCAAGTAGGAAGTTTCTTCTAGTTGGGAAAGTGAGCTTTACTCTGGCGGTAGTGAGCTGTGCTCATGGAAGGTGTGGAGGTGAGGGTGGCTCTTCCTCCTTACAGGTGGCTTATGTCACTCACCCAGCTTTCATGTTGAGGGTGCATAAAATGTGTAACAGGGAGTCTTACTGGTAGATGCTCAGTTAGCATCCTTTCCCTTTTGGTGAACTTTGAAGGCTATAAAAGGGTCCGAGGAGTGGTCCTTGCTTGGTTACGGAGGTGTGCTTGCCACCTGGGAACAGCAGGAACAGCTGCAACACAGACTAGTGAGTGGACCTGGGCTGTGTGGATGCAGGAAGCTTAAGAGCTTTCTATGAAGCCATTTGTGGGACAGAGAGAATATACCAGCTGCTGCAACCCACAGGGAAGTTGGGGAGCAAGAACTGGATGAAAGCACGTTTTAAATGTAGAGCGATGTCTGGGAGCTCAACAAAAACACATTAGATCACTGGTTCTCAGCCTCAGCTGCCCAGTAGTGTCACGGGAGAACCTGGGCAGAGCCTCGACCCAGGTTGTGCTTCCAGCCATCCTGTAGCAATCACACACGTGTCCTTCCTCATCCTCTTCCTTCTTAGCCCACTCTCACTGTACATGTATAAATTTAAGTTTAAATCCTTAAAGAATACCTCAGATTAAACAGAGAATATATGATTAAATTATAATGTTGCAGGAAATTATTATGCAAACTACTTTAATCTCCCAGAGAACTTTTAATAAGTTCCAGAATAACGACTCCTCACAATGTCTACCATAAAAATAAACTCTATCAAGCTTCTTAAATAAGAGCTTCATTTTCCAAGTACGCACAAATAAACACCTTATTTAGTTCAGAAAAAAGCTGTTTAAGAGGCAAAAACCCAAGATCTGACATTGAGAGAACATACCCACTTCCCTCCAACTGACATGTCGCAAGAGATTATTGCAGACACAGTCCCCGCTGAGACTGCAGTGGAGAATAGGATTGGCTATTGTGGTCTACCTGTGACAGCCAGCAAGGGCCTCTCTCCCCAACCCTTCTCTAGGAGGAACGATCAAAGTCTTGCTTTGTCAGACTCAGCCTTCCTAGGTTTCTAGTCTGTACAAATTTTTTAAGGGAGACTCTTGAAATGGTTAAAAGAAACTGCACCTGTGTTTCCACCAACAGGATGCGCAGAGTGCTAGGGGATATCGCCGCTCAGAGGTCACACTTGTGAAGGTTGTAGACGGGTAGAGGGTGTCAGAGGGAATAGCACGTGAGAAGAATAGGGTTTCTTTGCCCAGAGGCTCATTCCACAAATCAAAAATGCTGCTGATATCATTGGAAGCCTAATTATCCTGCTAGTGTGTACACATTGTATTCTGAAATTGTCAGGGTGCCTGAGTTCAGAACTAGACCGGAGGATAGCCTGGGTGAGGTGGGATCATGCACACCCTGTGCTGGAATACGTACCTGAAGTGTGCTCCTACTTGAATTGTGTTCTGTAGGGATATTGTTTAAGTAAAGCTTTCACTGCAATTACTGACCTTTAACAAGTATTTCTAATGAGTGTGCCAAGTTCAGTAATCAAGACCTAATTCTTTGATGAAAATAGAAAACTGGATTTTTTTGAAATCGTCCTGAAAGTAGATGTTTTAATAGAAACAAGATTTGTTTTGTTCCAAACCTTCATTTTCCAAAATTACTGTGAACAAAGTATTTCTCTGGGCTCTGTCTTTTGAGAATTAACCAAAACATAGCATTAGACCCAAATGAGCCTGGGCAGAAGAAGGCACTCTATCCCCAGTTGGTACGTCCTGTGTCCCATCTCTGACACGTTCTCTCCACTTTCTAGAGCCACACACCCTGGGACGAACCACCAGGGGAGAAGCCCTGTCTCTCCCACGACCAGAAAGCTTTGCACACTGGGCCAGCTCAGGGGCCATGCCCCTCCACTGGCAGGGTGACACGTACCCTCCCCAGGGAGGCTCCTGCACTGCCTGGGAGCATCCCTCGCTGCCCACCCATCAGCTTGGATGACCTGTGGCTGGAGAAGGCACAGAGAAAGAAGTTGGAGAATCAGTCCCAGGCTGAAAGGAGAATGCACATAGGGGCAGTGCAGAGCGATGGAGTGAAAGTAAGTAGCCCATGGCCCAGGTGTACTTGGGTGTGACTGGGGACCCCTCCTCTCCTGCTGCCTGTCATTTCCTGGGCTTCCCCCTCCGCTCTCTCCTGTGCTGAGCCCTCTGGATGACAGCATGTTGCGTAGGCCGTCCGTACAGGAGAGACACCTGTCTAGGAGTGTGGTGAGAGTGAGCTGGAGGAAGAGGAGGAAGATGAAGGATGTGCATGACAGCTGCACCAAGGCTGGGAGCACGGCCTCGGGCTGAGGCTCTGCCCAGGCTCCCCAGTGATTCTACCAGGCTGAGAACCACTGCTGCAATGTGTTTTGTTGAGCTCCCAGATGTCTCTCTCCATTTAAAAAGTGCTTTCACCTGGTTCTCCTCAACTCACCTGTGGGTTGGAGCAGCTGGTAAACTCTCTGTCCTACAGATGGCGTTGTAGGAACTCAGAGAGCTTAAGGGAGCTGCCTGCGTCCAAACAGCCCACGTCCACTCCTAGTCTGTGTTGTATTTGTATTGTGTCTGTCTCCTCCTGCCTCCAGGAAAGACACCTAGCAGTGTGTCCCCTGCAGCCACAGGAGCCAGTGCACCCTGTTCCTTCTCTGTGGTGTGTCTCTGCACATGGCCTGCCCTATGCAAGGCAGCAGAGAAGTGGAAGAGGGTGAGCTCCCTGCCCTCAGGGACCTCACCATGGTGACTGCCGTTTAGTAGGTACCTACTGTGTGCCTACTAAAATGTGTCACAGAGCTGCAGGACATTTTGATATGACAATCTTAACTAAATTAATTAAATGTAATTATGTTATCGATTAGATTTTGTCTTTAGGGACATTTTGACACTGGGATTTTTCGCTTGAAACTGACAGCCTATTAAAAAATGATTTAATGGCATAGATATCAGACCTTCTATCCAATCTTTGGCAAGAGTGTCTTGTTCTTTCCCTTTATAAATAGCAACACTTTTATTATCAGGCATTTGTGGAGTATATATCCCTGAGTCGCACCTCATCCCTGAGTACTCTTTAGAATTGAGGTGAAATTCACAAAACATAAAATTAACCATATGAAAGTGAACAGCTCACAATATTTTGAAAGCATCACCTCTGCCAAGTTCCAAGATATTGTCTTCACCTCAAAAGGAAAACCCACACTCATTAAGCAGTTACTAGCCATTTCCCCCTTCCCAGACCCCAGCAACACTGACCTTTCTGTCCATATAGCAGATTTACCTACACTGGACTTCATATAAATGGATTCATACAATGTGTGACCTTCAGTGTTCATTCATGTTGCAGTATATATCAGAACTTCATTCATTTTTATAGCTAAATAATATTCCTTTTGTGAATATACAGTATTTATTTTAATTTCATTATCCGTTTATCTGTTGATAGACATTTAGGTTGTTTCTACCTTTTGGCTATTATGAATAGTACAGCCAGGACTGGTATATAAATTTTTGTTTGAATACATATTTTCAGTTCTTTTGGATATATACCTAGGAGTGGAATCACTGGACCATATGGTAATTCTATGATTAACTTTTTAAAGGAATCACCAAACTGTTTTCCATAGTGGCTGTACCATTTTCCATTCCAACCAGCAATGTATGAGGGCTGGAAGTTTTCTGCATCCGCCCCTCTAGCATTTGTTTCCTGTTTTGTTGTTGTTGTTGTTGTTCTTTCTGTCATACCGTCATACTGGGCATGAGTGGCACCTCATGTGGGTTGATTGTCATTTCCCTAGTGAAGGTGGTGTGGTGGCTCACGCCTGGAATCCCAGCACTCTGAGAGGCTGGGGCGGGTCAATTGCTTGAGCTCATCAGTTTGAGACCAGCCTGAGCAAGAAGGAGACTCCATCTCTACTAAAAATAGAAAAAAAATAGCCAGGCATTGTGGTAGGTTCTTGTACTACCAGCTACTTGGAAGGCTGAGGCAAAAGTTTCTCTTGAGCCCAAGAGTTTGAGGTTGCTGTGAACTATGATGCCATGGCACTCAACCAGGGTCACAGAGTGAGCCTTTGTTTTTTTAAAAAAATACATTTTCTAGTGAAATGTTGATCATATTTTCATATGTTTTTACCCATTTATATATTTTCTTGATAGAAATGCCTATGCAAATCTTTTGCCCATTTTTCAATTGGGTTGTCTTTTTGTTGTTACGTTTTGAGTTCTTTATATCTCCTGGTTACTAGACTCTGATCAGATGTGTGACTTGCAAATATTTTCTCCCATCTGTCGGTTGTCATTCACTGTTTTGATAGTGTTCATTGACGTACACAAGTTTGTAATTTTGATGAAATCTGTTTGTCTTTTTTCTTTTCTTGCTTGTGCATTTCATGTTATATCTAAGAATCAATTACCAAACCCAAATAATGAAATTTACTTCTGTTTTCTTCTAAGGGTTTTGTACCTTTTTGCTCTTACCTTTAGGTCTGTGATCCATTTTTATTTAATTTTTGCATGGTGTGAAATAGAAGTTTAATTTTAATTTTCTCCATATGGCCATCTAGTTTAATTTTAATTTTCTTCATGTGGCACTATTTTCTGAAGAGAGTATCCTCTTTGAATTGTCTTGGTGCCTTTGTCAAAAATCAATGGCCTAAATGCAAAGATTTATTTCTAGACTCTTAATTCTATTCTGTTAACTTACATGTCTATCTAAGTCAGTAACACTGTTTTGATTACCATAGCTTTATAGTAAGTTCTGAAATTGGGATATATGTGAATCCTCTTTTTTTTTTTTCATGGACAATTTTGGCTATTTTTTGAATCTTACAATTTCATATGAATCTTAGGACCACCTATCCATTTCTGCTCACACACATACACACACACACACCCCCAAAAAAGGCTGTTGGGATTTTGACAGGATTGCATTCAATTTGTAGATTACTTTGAGAGTTATGAGTTACTATTAAAAATAAGCCTAATTCTATACTAGAGTATACCATGGAAAGTATTACCATATTAATAATATTAAGTCTTTGGATCCATGAACCCTGGGTGTTTTCCATTTTTTAGATGGTCTTTGATTGCTTTCAAGCAGTGTTTTGTAGTTTTCACTGTACCAATCTTGAACATCCTTAAATTTTTTCTTAAGTGGCTGGAAAGGGTAGCTCACACCTGTAATCTCAGCACTTTGGGAGGGTGAGGTAAGAGGATTTCTTAAGGCTGTGTATTCTAAACAAGCCTGAGACCGTCTCTACAAGAAAAAAAAAATAGTTAGGCATGGTGGTATGCACCTATAGTCCCAGCTCTGTGGGAGGCTGTGGAAGGAGGGTGGCTTAAGCCTAGGAGCTGTAGTGAGCAATGATTGTGCTATCGTACTTCAGCCTAGGTGACAAAGCTAGATGCTGTCTCTAAACAAATTTTTCCTAAGTATTTTATTCTTTTTGATGACATTGTAAATGGAAACTTTATAAATTGCATTTTGGGATTGTTCATTGCTAGAGTATAGAAATATAACTGATTTTGCTTTTTGATCCTGTATCCTTCAACTTTGCTGAATTCATTTATTCTAAGAATATTTATGTGGAGTCTAAAAATTTCTACATTTAACCTGTAAAAATAGGTAGTTCTACTTTTTTCTTTCCAGGTTAGGTGGCTTTTTTTTTTTTTTAACTAAATCATGGTTGTGTACATAAATGCAATCATGGGGTACAATGTGTTGGTTTTATATAAAACTTGAAATGTTTTCATCAAACTGGTTGACATAGCATTCATGGCATTTTCTTAGTTATTGTGTACAGATGGCTTTGCTTTATTTTTTCTTTCTTACTTTCTCTAACTAGAATTTATAATACATTGTTGAATTGAAGTGGTAAAACTGGGTTTCCTTGTAAACTTGGTGCCCCCTGCTGTCACTCCACTGCTCTCCTGTGTGCTCAGTAACAGTCTTAAGTGTTAATGTGTTTTACTTGAAGTTAAAAAATAACCGTATTTTGGAATATGGAATTGAAAAGTGTGTAGACTGCCATTTAACTAAAATTGTACACTGCATTCACAAACCTATTTTATGATATATATAATATAGTAAAACTGTTTTACAGTAAATGATGATTGTCTTTATCTTAATTTTTATTTAATTAGTGTATTTCAGTATTAATATCAAGTTAGTATGGAGTTTATGGTATAGATTAGGGTATAGAATTAGTTAGGCCTATTTTTAATAGTAACTCTCAAGCAACCAGAATCTGGATATTAATATGGAATCTACCAATCCCCATGGGTGCTGGATAACGGGGAGATTACTGCACTTGCCTTCACACTTATCAAGATGGATAGATTAAATATGTACACTTTTTGTGCATCAATTATACCTCAATTTAAATAGTGATTTAAGACATTCATGAGAAATGGGATAGTTACAAAGATGGGGAACATGAAGCCTTAAGGTGAAATGTGGCCTTCTGGGTCCTTAAGTGCAGCCTAATGACTGAATCCAAATTTCACAGAACAAATCCTTTCATTAAAAGGGGTACAGAGAAAAATGAAGTTTTTCCTGTCTCTTGTGATGCTTCAAAAACAATAATCTTGAAATTAGAAGGCTGCAGGTCCTCTATTCCTGGTACCCCAATTCCTGCCCATCCCAATGTTTTGTTTTATTTTTTTTATGCCAGTCCAAGCCTGTATTTTGTCACTATTTCCTTGCTATTTAGAGAACTTCGTTTAGACATCCTTTAAGAGTAGGTTTGCTAACAATAAATCTTTTACTTCTTCAGTTGTAAGTGTCTTTCTTCCCTGTTCATCCTGAAGGAAGGAAGATACTGACTTGGTGATTAATGTTTCTTTTCTTTTAGTGTTTACAAACTGTAGGGCCACTTCCTTCTGTCCTGTGGGGTTTCAGATGGCAAATCCATTGCCATTAGAATTGGTGGCACCATATAAGCAATGCATATTTTCTCTCTGACTGCTCCCAAGTGTTTTTTTCTTTTTCTTTAATTTTCAGAAGAAATTATGATTTGTCTTAGAAAACATTTCTTTGTATTTACTCTGTTTGTGTTTCACTCAGTGTCTTAGCTTAGGCTGCTATCACAAATTACCATAGCCCAGGCAGCTTAAATAAAAAACATTGATTTCTGACAGTTCTGAAGGATGAGAAGCAGCCAAGATCAAGGTGCTGCTGGGTTTATGTCTGGGGAGGACTCTCTCCCTGGCTGCTGTCTTGACATGTCCTCAAGTGGAGAGAGAGGGTATGTGTCTCGAGTCTGTTCTAATAAGGGCACTAATCCTGTTCATGGGGGCGTTTACCTCCAAATACCACTTTGAGAGCTTCAGCGTCTGGATTCTAGGAAGCACAAACATTCAGTCTGTAACACTCAGCTTTTTTACTTTGCAGTTTTGTCTTTCACCAAAATTGCCAGGTTTTAGCCATTAATTCCTTGACTGCCGTTTCTAGTCCATTTTCTGCCTTCATATCTTGTGGGAATGTGCTATTTGGCTACTGTCCCATATGTCTCTGAGATAGTTCATTTTGTCTCAGTCTATTTTCTCTCTTGTTCAGAATAGGCAGATTCTATCAACCTATCCTCAGGTTCACTGACTCTATCCTCTGCCACCTACACTCTGCTACTGAGCCCATCCTGTGGGCTTTTTGTATTAGTTATGATTTTCATTTCTGTGCTTGCCATTTGGTTCTTTTTCACAACTTCTTTTTGTTTGCTGAGATTTTTGATTTTTTAATTTCTTTCAAGAAAATGTGTAGTAGCTTGAGCATTTCTATGATTGACTTTTACCTGCCAGATAATCTAACAAGTTGTTCATGTCAGTGTTGGCATGTCTTTGGCACATTTGTTGTCTTTTCTCATTTATTTTTGTGATTTTTCTGTTTCTTGGTGTCATGAGTGATTTTTATTACAGGCAGTCCCCAGGTTACTAATGAGATCGTTTTTATAGGTCTGTTCTTAAGTTGAACTTGTATGTAAGTTGGAACAGATACATTTACCTATTACCTGTAATAGTGTCCTTTTGTAGGTGTAAGTCATATGTCAGTCAGATATTTATAACTTGGGGACTTACTGCACTAGCCCCCATTCATAAGTTTGAGTTGTACAGAAGTTGGATGTTTATTACTTGAGAGCTGCCTGTACATTTTGGATGTTATAATGCGCTGTATCCTATTTTATCTTCTTTCTTTTTAAAGCAGGGACTCCCCCTGATGAAGGCTGGGCATTGACTCTCAGCTTCATTGCAGCTGGGTAGGTAGGGGTTCTGCTCCCTGCTGGGCCCTGCTGACATCTTGCTGGTCAAAGTGGGACACTAACTCTATCACTTCATTGTTTCCAAGAGGACAAGTAAGATCACCTCCCTGCTGGGCCCTAATGACACTTGGAGGGGAGGAGAAGGGAGTGCCTACTAATCCTGCCTCTCCGCGCTTGGCTCTGCATCATGTAGGCTGGGTGTGGACAGTCATCTCTCCAAGCCTTTTTGACACCAGGGTGGAGAGAGATTGCAATAGTGGCTAGCCCTGATTTGCACAGCATCATTCAGTTTCGTCCATGCCAGTGGCTGAAGGTGCACCCTGATTGCACTTCTCCGACACTGGAGTGGTGGCAGCTCAGCTCACCATTGGACCCCCTGACATAACCCTGTTGGGGAGTTGAAGAATGCCTCCTTCTATCAGGCAAGAGATGGAAAATCACCTCCATACTCAGACAGCCAACACTGTCCCAGGAGAGAATCAGAGAGCTGCCTACTTCTACCAGGTATGGGATGGAAAATCAGCTGCCACTGGGTTCACTGACACTACCCTGGCAGGTGAACTGGGTCACTACTGCCTGTTTCCCCCATGCAGAGGATAGAGGATTAGCTCCCTGCTTTGCCCTCCAGCACCACCCTATGTGGAAATTGGAGTGTCACAGCTTCTACCTGTCATGGAATGGAAGCTCCTCAGCTCCAGTGACACTGTTGGGTGGGAAAAGGAGAGTACTGTATGCTTCCGCCAGGTGGAGGGTGGGAGATCAGCCCTCTGATTGGCCCACTTTCAGTTTACACTTTCTTTGTCCCTCTTGGTCCAAGGTAACAATCATTTGTGCATTGTAAAATAACAGGTGAGGATTAGGGTATGTGTGCAGGGGACGCTATTCTTTATGCCAGTGATTTTGCATAATTCTCAAGATTGTGTGAGTTCCTTGTGTATGTCATTGGGATTCATTCCATCAGGCAGGAGACTCCCATGGGTCTTTCCTAGATGATCCTACCTTGGTTCTGGCTTCTTCTGGGATGGCTGAGGGGATCTATGGGTCACATGCTTAGTGTCTTCAAAGATCTGTTTGTATGACTAAATAACTTATTGATATTTTTGAGGTATTAGCAAAAGTTTGGCCAGCCACACTCTGTTTTTTCTCTAAACCAAGTTCCCTGAAAGTGAATTGCTTGATGTTGCATCTCGCCATTTGGAAAAGCTGAAAATTCTCAAATCATCAAGCCCCAGTCCTTGTTATTAAGATTTCTTTCATCAATTAATCTTTCCCCTTACGTTTTACTATAAGCAGCAAGAAGAAACCTGTGCACATTGTGTTGAACCTTCACACATTGCCTGGAAATTTCCTCTGCCAAGTGCATCATGTACCAGTTCTTCTTCCCACATAACCGCAGGACACTGATCCTGCCGAGCTTCCTGCCACTATGTTATGAGCAGCCTCTTTCCTCCAGTTTCCAGTAAAATGTCCCTCATTTCTTTCTGAGCTCTCACTCACCTCACTAACAGCACCTTTAACGTCCATATTTCTGCTAACAGTCGGTTCACAACAACTCTCTAGGACAAATTATGTGTTCCCCTCACACCCTTCCCTGCCTCACCTCAATATCAGTATTTCTACCAGCCCTCTGTTCAAAGGCATCTAGACTTTTTCTGTTATGCTGTTCAAGATTCTGCCAGCCTCTACCCCACCCCCCCCATGGCCCATTCTCAAGTCACTTCCAGATTTGTTATAGCTACATCTTACTTCCAGGTGCCAAAATCTCCATTGGTTTCCTTTTTCTGTCATAACCAATTACTCCAAATCTAATGGCTTAAAACCACACAAATTTGTTACCTTTCAGTTCTGTAGGTTAGGAGTCTGATACAGCTCTCACCAAGCGAAAGTCATGGTATTGGTGAGGCCATGTTCCTTTCGGAGCCTGTTGGGAAGAGACCATATCCATGTGGGTGCCAGCTTCAAGCTGTCCACATCTGTGGCTTGTGAGTCCCATGAGCAACACTGTGTCTCTCTGATAATTCTTCAGTAGTCACATCTCCCTCTGACTCTGACCCTACCTGGAAAATGTTCTTTTCAGAATTCTTGTGATTGGATTTTATATACCAAGATAATGCAGGATAATCTCCTCAGCTCAGAGTCTTTAATATCTTCTGCAGCGTCATTTGTGCATTGTAAGATAACAGGTGAGTATTAGGGTACGTGTGCAGGGGACACTATTCTTCCCAGAACAGATACTGTTTTTCTAGTCCTTTAGCTGGAGGAAACAAGATTTTTCTTGGCACGTTTTTTGCTGTGTCTTTTGTTGGTTCTGGATTGGAGGCTCCTGCACTGCTATGTCCAGGATATATGAGAGACAGAAAGGAAAGCCTGTTGCTTCTCAAGTCCTCAGTTCTCCAGACATCCCACCTTCTTCCCACTTGCCAGGGTCTGCCTGCATTTGTTTGTTGTGTTATACATACATAGGGATTTTAGGTGAAAGAGAAAGGATGTTGGAAGAATGGGGCTACTCCATCCTAGCAGAACCCAAAGTTTACGAACCAGGCTGTATTGGAGTCCCCAAGATAAATTTGGTGATTTGCTAGGAGGACTCAATGCAGCTCATCATTAGGGCAACACAGTGAAAGGCTGTACAACAGGACCGGGAGGGAAGAGATACGGAGTCTGGAGAAGTAATCCGTGCAGCCTTCCTTACACTTTCTGACCTCATGAGGGCTACACATGCTTCTTTCTCCAGCAGAAAAAAAAAAAAAAGGAAAAATTCTTCAGTAACAGGCCCAATGATTATGTCCACAGAAGCCTGTTAGTGATTCAGAGCCCAGTGTTTTTCTAGGAGGCTTGTCACATGGACAAACTCTGCCTAGCACATACTAATATTCTCAGAAGGAAAGCAGGCGTTCAGCAGAAAGCACATTGTTTGTACAGTCTAGGTACAGTGAACCATCTTTATCACTTAGGGAACTGTTTGAGTGCCAAGTTTCCAGATGCCAACCATGGGCCAACTTTATACACAGGCATTTCTAAAGATAGCAGCCTCAGACAACCTTTTAGCATACATGTGACAATTTATGTGAGATCATATCCTCTAGCGCAGCATAAGTGGAAAATGCAAACCTATAGCTGAGAATGAAATGACAAATGAGCTGAGATTCAGAAATGGAGATACTGCCCAATATTAGGTTGTCTTTTACAAAGAGCCATTTGCCTGTGACTGTAACTTCTGGGGGGAAATTAAAAGGATAGTGAACAATTATGTATGAAGGTCCATGTCAGAGATATATACTGAACACATTACTTATAAATTAAAAGTATTATTTGTATATTTTTAAGTGACAGTTTTGATGCAGCAGCCACTAAAAACTGGTTATGTCAAAAAAGTATTATCAAAAAGGCTGCCTCAAGTCACCCCATGAATGCATCTGACTTTTGAAATCCCAACAATTGTATGAGTTGGTTATTATGTACCCAATATGAAGAAGCTGAGTCCAGAGACATTAAGAAGCTTGCCAAGGTTTTGAGGGAATAGACTGGCAGAGACTGGATGTGAACATGTATCTGTGTTCTCCAAAGCCTTTGCTCTCTCTACTTGCAGTTGTATAGGTACAGATTCATCAGTTATGGATGGATGGGATGAGACCACACATATTGTTTGCTGTAAGTTGATAAATAAAAAACTGTTGGAAGCTGTGCCCACATACGCAGGAGCAGGTGCAGCATATTTGGTGTGACACTTTCCTGGGGCTCAGTCCCCACTAAGAGCTGCAGCTGCTTGAGTCTCTATCCAAGGCAGATATGACTCTACCAGAATGAGGAAATAGTCAAGTTCTCTCTACCCTATTATTCTTTTACATACAATGGTGTTGGCCAAGATTTATATCACCGCTGATGAAGAACTCACTCTAACAGTCAGTGCATTTTGGTTTAAAGGAAAATGTACAAATGTTGGGTTCTCACCCACAGGGCCACATCCTTGTCTGAGGGTTGACAGCAAAGTCAAGATCCTGGTGTTCCCAACGATTATGATTCACTACTTTTTTTTTTTTTTTTTGGTGATTCAATTTAGGGTCAAAATGTTTTCCTCCGTGCTATCTAACAAATAATTAAAGAGTGATTTGCCACTAATTTCGATGAAGATTTTACTAAGCACAGAACTAAGTACAACCAATCCTCTTTATCTACACAATCCGTATTGGCAAATGTGCTCATGAAAGTTTGTTTGTAATACCAAAATCAATGAGAAAGAGTCCCCCAGTGTGCACATTCCCAGCTAAGGTTCAAGGATCCAGTGCTGTGTCATCTTATTTCAGCTTTCGTACTGAATAAACGGCCCTTTGCAGACTATTTAGAGCAAAGTAAAAGGTTATATGTGTGTGCGTGTTGTTGGTGATTTTGCTATTTAAAATGCCCCACAGCCCTGAAGTACTGCCCATTGTGCTTATGGTACTTGATGGCTGTGACTTATCTTATGGAGACAGTACATTTGTTATAAGATTTGTTCAGCCATGAGTTACATTGCTTTGGCCATGAATTCATATTAATGAGGTGACAATATGGTACATCCAGAAAAAAAAAGAAAATTCACCCATCTGAGACCACGCTGGAAAGAGCTAAAGTAGCATCTATGGTGTGTGATAAAACTACGGAAAGGATGGGAAAGAGGCTAAAATTAGAGATTCATGGGATGCAACCAGTAAAAAAATGTAGTAGAGAGTATGGTTGTGAGACTGATAGCACCCCCAAAAGTAAGGTATAATACCTGGGGTCGGGATAAATGTTAAATCCTTGCAGCTAAAATGCTACCTGGCTTAGGTTTTTCTAAAAGTAGCAATATGCCGTGAAAAACATTAAGCTTGGGGGCAAAGCAGGTTCTGCAGATCAGGAGACATGAGAAGAGTTTTTAAAAATACCTCCTAAGTGTTATGCAGAAAAAGAGTTATGTGGAAAATCAGGTTTTTAATGCTAATGAGGCTGGCTTGTTTTACAACCATGTTGACAGATGAACCTAGATAATGCCAATACCTTTGCAGTTGACAAAGATGTTGTGACCGGAAGCTCCCAGGAACCTAATTCTGTATTTCCCCTGAGGGCACTAGCTCAGTATCTGCTAATCTAGTGTTTGTAGAGACTTCATGGAGCATAGCACAAATCGTGAGAGCCGATCACCTGGAAGACCAGTGCTTCAGGAAGATGATATGCAGGGAAGTGTGGGAATATGTGGATAATGAAGATTTCTAATAATTATAATTTAATGATAATTATAATTTATAATGTACTCATTTATAATAATGAAGTTGTGACTCATTTATTATCTTTGTATTAAAAACTTTTTTCCCGGGCAGCTCCTGTGGCTCAGCGAATAGGGCGCCGGCCCCATATGCCGAAGGTGGCGGGTTCAAGCCCGGCCTCGGCCAAACTGCAAAACAAAAAAATAGCCGGGCGCTGTGGTGGGTGCCTGTAGTCCCAGCTACTAGGGAGGCTGAGGCAAGAGAATCGCTTAAGCCCAAGAGCTGGAGGTTGC
>CAUYON010029790.1:0-10390 GCA_963573935.1 Arctocebus calabarensis
GTCATGATGTATACTTTGTTTGATGTGTTGCTGGATTCTGTTTGCTAGGACCTTGTCAAATATTTTTTGCATCAATATCATTAAAGATATTGGTCAATAATTTTCTTTTCTTGTTGGGTCTTTTCCTGGTTTGGGGATCAACGTGATGTTTGATTCATAGGATGTGTTAGGTAGTATACCTTTTTTTTATATTTTGGAAAAGGATGAGTAATATAGGTACTATTTCCTCTTTAAAGGTTTGGTAGAATTCTGATATGAAACCATCTGGTCCTGACCTTTTCTTTATAGGGAGATTTTGTACAGTTGATGCTATTTTAGAACTGGATATGGAGTGTTCAACATTTCCACATCATTCTGGCTAAGTCTTGGAAGGTGGTGTGCTTCCAAGTATTGCTCGATTTCCTTCAGATTTTCATATTTCTGAGAATAAAGTTTCTTATAACATTCATTAATGATTTTTTAAATTTCTGAGGGATCTATTGTTAATTCATCTTTACCATTTCTGATTGATACAATTAGAGATTTTATGCTTTTTTTCCTGGTTATGTTAGCCAACGGTTTATCCTTTTTATTGAGCTTTTCAAAAAAACAACTTTTTGATTTATTGATCTGTTCTATAATTATTTGTTTTCAATTTCATTTAATTCTATTCTAATTTTTTTTTTTTTTCATCTGCTGGGTTTAGGATTGGAATGTTCTTCCTTTTCCTTGAGATGTCCCAGTAAGTTGTTAATTTCCTCTCTTTCTGTTCTCTTGAGGAAGGCTTGCAGTGCTATTAATTTCCCTCTTAGGACTGCCTTTGCAGTATCCCAGAGGTTCTGATAATTAATGTCTTCATTGTCATTTTGTTCCAAAAATTTGGTAATTTCCTTCTTAATCTCATCTAGGACCCATCTATCATTCAACATAAGGTAATTTACTGTCCATGTTTTTGTATGAGTATGCAGATTCCTTTTGTTATTGAGTTCAACTTTCATTCCATGATGGTCTGAGAAAATTCGAGGACTAATTTCTATTCTTTTAAATTTGCTGAGGTTAGACTTGCAACCTAAGATGTGATCGATTTTGGAGTATGTTCTATGGGCTGATGACAAGAATGTGTATTCAGTTTTGTTAGGATGAAATATTCTGTAGATATCTATTAAATCCAAATGTTGAATGGTTAAATAAATCTGAAATTTCTTTGCTTAGCTACTTTTTGGAGAATCTATCCAACACTGCTAATAGAGTGTTAAAATCTCTGACTATAATGGAGGTGGAGGAAATCAAGTTGCTCATGTCTGTTAGAGTTTCTCTTATAAATTGAGGTGCATTCTGTTTTGGTGCATAAATATTAATAATTGAAATCTCATCATATTAAGTATTAACTAACCTTAACAAATGTGAAGTGTCCATCCTTATCTTTCCTTACTTTTGTTGGTTTAAAGCCTATTGTATCTGCAAAAAAGATTGTGACACCTGCTTTTTCTGCTTTCTATTTTCCTGGAATAGTGATGACCATCCCTTCATCCAGAGTTTATATTTATCTTTTAAGGTAAGATGAGATTCTTGTATGCAGCAGATATGTGGCCTGAGATTTGTATCTAGTCAGTCAATCTGTTACGCTTTAGGGAACAATTTAAGGAATTCACATTAATTGAGAATATCGATATGCATAGCAGAATTTTTGGTATTGAGTTTTTCAAAAGTCCAGTGGACATTTTTAATCCTTTTGACACTGTGGTAGTTGGAATTCTGAGTGAGTTTACTTTTGTGGTGGAGGATTGTGCTGGTCATTATGGAGGATAGGTCTGAGAATATCCTGGAGAGCTGGTTTATGATATTATAAATTTCATCAACATGTGAATGTCATTAAAGTATTTAATTTCTCCATTATAAATGAAACTCAGTTTAGATGGATATAGGATTCTGGGTTGAAATTATTTTGTTTTATAAGATTGAAAGTCAATGACCACCCTCTTCTAGCTTGAGAGGTTTCAGCAAAGATATCTGCAGTCATTCTATATTCTTCCCATTGTAGGTTATGGTTTTCTTATGTCTGGTTGCTTTCAGAATTTTCTCCTTCATATTAACTTTAGTGAAGTTAATTATGATGTGTCTGGGAGATGTCTTATTCAGTTTGAGTTGTGCTGGGGTTCTGAAAGTGTCTGCTGTCTGAATTTCAGAATCTCTTGGCATGTCTGGGAAGTTCTCTTTCATAATCTCATGAAGAATAACTTCTGTGCCTTGTGAAGCCACTTCATTGACTTCAGGGATCCCTATCAGGAGAATATTGCTTTTCTTCAAATTATCCCAGAATTCTCTGAGAGAATGATGTATTTTTGCTCTCCATTTCTCTTCCTCTTTGAGAGTTTTAGAGCATTCTAAAGCTTTGTCTTCAATGTCAGGAATCCTTTCTTCTGCTTGCTCCATTCTGTTACTGAGGAATTGTACTGTATTTCTCAGATCTTTGAGGGCTGCAAATTCTTGTCTCAGTGTGTCAAAATCTTTGGTGATTTTGTCTTTGAATTTTTCGAATTCTTGTGACAACTTTTGAAATGCTCCATGAAATTTCTAATTCTAACTTTTCCTTTATTTTATTGATCTTATTTGCAATCCAAACTCTGAATTCAGTTTCTGTTATATCAGCCATCTGTTTATGAATGGGAACTTCAGTTGGTATCTGCCAAATTGTTGGGGAAGGAGTTGATCTACTCTGTTTATACATGTCAATGGAGTTTTTCCACTGATTCTGCCCCATGATTATTTTACACCATTTTGCTAGATGAGCAGGTAAGGAGAAGTTGGGTTGGGGGCTCCAGGACTAGTGATTGGTCAGTACTTTGACCAAAAGCTGGGACTGGTGTCTGTACCTTTTTCCCTAGAGCTTTACCAAGGACCCTTACAGTGCTACAAACTGAGAGTCAATATTCATTAGAGATTTTGGTCTATAATGTTCTTTTCTTGTTGTGCCTTTTCCTGGTTTGGGTATCAGGGTGATGTTTGCTTTATAGGATGATAAAAGTCGTTTTATGTACATGAGTTTCCATTCTTTTTTGTGAGGTAAAAAACACCACACTATAAAAGCTGTATCTTGCACAATTAATCCTGTAGGGGAGTGCAAAGATGGAAATACATAAATAAAAAAATTACCAAATGTAGATATACGATTTAATGGGGTATCTTAAATATGTTCTTCGACCCATTGTAACTCCTTTTCAGCCTCAGGAGTAAGTTGTCTAGGGGTGTTTAAATTTGAATCTCCTTCTAAAGTAGAAAATGAATTGCTAAGGGCATAAGTTGGCATTCCTAAAGGAGGTCTTATCCAATTAATATCTCCCAATAATTTTTGAATTTAAAGTTTAATTAAGTTTGTCATTTAAAGTTTTAAGACAAGTTCTTGTAATTTGAACTTTTTGGAGAATGATATTTTGAGCAGTGATATGATAGCCCAAATATTCCCAAGGCTCCTGAGATTGTACTTTATCTTCTGCCAATTGAAGACCATAGTCTTTAAATTTTAAGCATGCCATTTGAAATAATTCTTGTAATTTGATAGAACATGGATGAGCCAATAAAATATCATCCGTGTAATGCATACAAATGCTTTCTGGAAAGGCTTCTCTAATTTTCCCTAAAAGTTGATCTACAAACAATTGACACAAGGTGGGGCTGTTTAACATGCCTTGTGGCAAGACCTTCCAATTATACCTTTTAGTTGGTTTCTGATTATTAAGAGCTAGAATGGTAAAAGTGAAATGTTTTGCATCCTCTTTCTTTAAATCAATATTGAAAAAACAATCTTTTAAGTCAATAATAAGAATTGGGTAATTCTTAGGTATTAAAGTTGGATTAGGGACCCTGTGCTGCAAAGTTTCCAAGGGTTGGATCACGGTGTTAATTTTTCTTAGGTCAGTTAACATTTGCCATTTACCTGATTTCTTTTAAATTATGAATACAGGTGAATTCCAAGCACTGGTGGTTAATTCAATGTGCCCTGCTTGTAATTGCTCATAGATTAATTGATGTAGTGCTTCTAATTTTTCCAGAGGCAGGCGCCACTGCTCCACCAACACCGGTTTGTCTGTTATCCATTGCAAGGAAAGGGAAGCACCGAGGAGAGGTCCCTATGAAAAATCCAATAAGTCCTAAACTGGTTTTGCCATGGCCAATTCACGTCACTTCTGGTTCTTTAGGCTGACTAGGCTGAGGTGGATCATAGTCCATGTTAAACATTATATTTTTAGCAGCCTTTGAAATAGGTATTGTAAGCATAGCTCCCCATTGTTTTTAAAGGTCTCTGCCCCAGAGCATGGCAGCAATGGGAGCTATGTAAGGGCACATACGAGCTGGCTGTCCATCAGACCTTTGACAATCTAAAATATTAGTACTTCATTCAATATCTGACATAGTTCAAAGTCCAATGAAAGTAGCTCTAACTTCATCTTTAGGCCAGCTCCCTGGCCACATGTATGAAGCAATTATAGAATCATCAGCTCCAGGGTCTACCTGACCTTTAATTTGAATACCTCCTTTAAAAGTAACTTTGCACTGAGGTTGGGAATCATTTACTAAAGTACTGTACTTCCAAAGCCACCTTCTCTTTCCAAGGGAGACACTTTGCTTTTATGTTAGCACAGTATTCATATTTGAGCTACCTGCTGTCCTGTAGATAATTGAATGTTAGTTGTGTCAGAAGCCAAAACTAAAATTTCTCCCTTATAATCTTCATCAATGACTCCTGGATGAAAATTAAGTCCTTCCATGGGAAGACTGCTTCTGCCTAAAATAAGTCCTACAGTTCCTGCCAGAATAGGGCCATAAACACCTGTAGGCAATTTCTTGGGAGCCTCACGACTGTTAAGATTAACATCAGTTAAAATAGGGACATCTAAAGCTGTACTGCCTTGAGTAGCGTGGAATAAATCTTGCACCTGAAGTCTTGGTTTTGCCTCAGATTCTACTTCTTGGGGTTTAAGTTTTTTTTTAAAATTCTTATTCATTTAGGCCTGAGTCTGGCCATTGGTCACAGGGAATTGTTGGCTGAGCGAACTCGAATTCTTTTTCTTGGGCCCACGAGCTGGGCTCGACTGGAAGTTTCTCTGATTATTGTCAGCATTTCCAGAAGATTGCTCCTTACGAGGAGGAAGAATGTTACTGTCTTTATCCTTAATGGACTAGAATTCATTCATCCAATGCTTTCCTTTGCCACAATGGCAACACAAACTGGACGGTTTATTCTCGGTCTTGCCCTTACGGCATTCCTTCCTTTTATGGCCAGTTATTTCACAATTAAAACATTTAGCTTTACCTTTTTCACTTTTCACAGCTGAATCTAAGGCTGTAGCATGAACATTAGCTTGGAATGTGCTTGAGCATGGCATGCAGGGAAGTACTGATCAATAGTAAGATTATCTTGATTTTTAAGGCCAGCCATGGCTCGCTTGTAATCCATATTAGCGTTTTCAAATGCCAGTTGTAAAAGCAACATGTTACAAGCCTCTGTTTCAGGAATGAAATATTCAAATGCAGTTTGCAATTGAGAGATAAAATCAGTGAAAGGTTTATAGTTTCCCTAAAGGATTTTCATGAAATACTGAGAAATTTGTCCTTTCTCATCTAAACATTGCCAGGCTTTAAGGCAAACATTCTTTATTTGTAAAATTAAATCATTGTTAAAATTAGTTTGGCAATCTAAGCCCTGCAAATTTCCTGTGCCTTTCAGCTGCTCATAAGTGAAGGAAGGAGGTACTGCAGTGTGGTTTATGTTAGCCTGTTTTTTGACTTCTTCAGCCCACCAAGATCTAAACTGAATGAACTGTCCTGGACTCAAAGTAGTACAAGGTAGAGTACTCTAGTCCTCTGGAACTAACATATTATCACCACAATAAGCTCCCAACATACCCATTACATATGATGAATTCGGACCACAGGCTAAACCAGCATCTTTTAACACTTTCGTGAATTTAAAAGTCAAAGAAACATGTGAAGAATGTACATGACCTTCAGCAGTTATTTCTCTCAATGTGGGAAAAGCCATTGCAGAAATTGTTTTTTTACTTGTTTCAATTGGGTGAGAATCAACATCCTGAACAAAGCTCACAGTAGCTGCATTAGAAATGTTGCATGAAAGTCCTTTCAGGGGGTTGGTGATGCAGAGTGTAAACCTGCTTTTGAAATAGTGTAAAATAGAGAGGGCTATGAGTTTTCTTGGTGGCAAATAGCAAAGTAACTATTTCTCCCCAGCTTATATAGCCAGGTTTGCACATACACACCATTAATCAATAATCACATGAATGCATTGTAAAAATTGCTTATTCTCTTACTAGCTTCTAAAAGTCTACTGATTAAGTGATACACATTCTTCTTTATTTTTTACTTTACTCAAAATAAAGTAAATGAAGGAACAACGTGCAAGGAACAACATGTGTCACTTGCTTACCCACATCTTGATACAATCACTAACCACAGCAGGGGAGGAAGTCTGCTTGAATGCTTGTTCTCTGAGTTTCTGACCACCTGGAGGCAGCTAAATTTTATCTTAAAGAACACAGCCCAGAGATTCCTAAGACTTACTCTTGACCTGTCTTGCAGGCCCGGCCTCCCAGCTAGTCTCGAGTCACAGGACTTTTATCTCCTGCGTGCACCATGAAGACTCACAGGCCTTTATGGAGTTCAGTCCTGGTCTTTCTGGGGTGTGTAAAATAAGACTTTTTAACTGCTCACTCTCAGGCTGGCAGAGCCAAAGACATACAGTCTTTTCACCTGTAAGAAAGAATATGAAATCCTTTTATAAATCTAGGATCTGGAGGGTTAGGCCATATTGGATAAATCCCAGGAAGGGCCATGGGTGTCAGAGGTCTGTTCTGCCACTTTAAAGACTGTGGCTGTGGGGGAGCCATGGCAGGGGGTCTTCATGGTGTTGGAGCTGCAGAATAACGAATTTCATCATGAGACCCTCAGTTTTCTAAGGCCTGTATTCTTTTTCCATATTTTGAAATCCTTCAGCTAACATTTTCTTTATCTCATTCTTTCCTTCAATATCAGAATGCCTAGTAACAGTACATACAGTACATTCAGTCTCAAAATCAATCAAATCTTTATCAGAATTTTTGGCGGCTCCTCAGTTGGTTCTTTTACAAACTGGTTCAGAACTTGCCAAAGGCTCATTATAAATAGGTTGCTCTTTAGTTTGTTCAGAAGGCACTTCTTCCTCTGGGGGAAGAGTCACTTGTGGAGGCATTGCCTCCAAGTCATACTCAGATTGAAAATGTCCCAAAGCAACAGTAACCAATTGATAAGCACCCCACACATCTCCACTTATAAATTCTCTTCTTTGGTATGTGCGTCTCAGCGCTTTGCCCATGCTCTGACACATTTTTATATTTAGCTGATTTTTCTTTTTTGGTGTAAACCAATAGCAATGCTTGGCCACCAACTGGAACAATTCTTTTAATATCCTTGTTTTCACAGTAATGCCTGTGAATGAGATTATGGTTTTTACTAGGGCAACATACTGATCTTCCAAGGATTGAGAGTTCCCCAGAACTCTGTTATTCTTTATTATTGCAAAAAGTCTCTCATTCCCTCACTGCATGACCACATCCTTTTGGTTTCAATGTCCGAAGCTTACCTTAAGTGTTCACTGAATTGAACCCAAGAGCATTCCCAAAGAAGCCAGCTGTGCTGCCTCCACGAAGCTCACTTTGTTCACTGTGCCAGAATGTTGTGTGAAAGTCCTCTCAGGTGGTTGGTGATGCTTAGTGTAAATTTGCTTTTGAAAAAGTGTAGAATAAAGAGGGCTATGAGCTTTCTTGGTGGTGAGTAGCAAAGTAACTTTATTTCTTCCCAGATTTTATGGCCAGGACTGCATGTACACACCATTAATCAATAATCACACAACTACATTGTAAAAATTGACTATTCTCTTACTAGCATCTAAAAGTCTAGTGATTAACTGATATACATTCTTTCTTGTTTTTCACTTTACTTAAAAGAACAATCTTGGAACATTATGCATCATCAGTTTACTAACATCTAGATAAGGTCACTGACCACAGTGGGAGAGAAAAGATGCTTGAATGCTTGTTCTTGGAATTCTCTTTCCATCTGGAGGCAGTTAATTTTTATCTTAAAGAACACAGCCAGGAGTTTCCTAAAACATACTGTTGACCTGCCTGTAGGCCCTAGCCTCCCGGCCAGTCATTGTTCACAGAAATTTTCCCTCCTTGTGACAAGACTTACAGGCCTTGTGGAGTTCTGGCTCAGTTCCTCTAGACTGTGTAAAATAGGCTTTTTAACTGCTCACTCTCAGCCTAGCAGAGTCAAAGACATATAGGCTTTTTGTCTATAGTGGAGGATTGTGCTCTTCATTATGGAGGATAGGTCTGAGAATATCCTGGAGAGCTGATTTAGTTATGGCAAATTTCTTCAACATGTGAATGTCATTAAAGTATTTAATTTCTCCATCATAGATGAAGCTCAATTTAGCTGAATACAGGATCCTGGGTTGAAAGGTTTTTTGTTTAAGGAGACTAAATGTTGATGACCACCATCTTCTAGCTTGAAAGGTTTCAGCAGAGAGATTGGCAGTCATTCTAAGGTTCTTCCCCTTGTAGGTTATGGTTTTCTTACATCCGGCAGCTTGTAGAATTTTCTCCTTCATCTTAACTTTGGAGAACCTACTTATAATGTCTCTATGAGAATTTTTATTTGGATTGAGTCATGCTGGTGTTCTGAAACTATCTGATATCTGAATTTCAGATTCCCTAGGCATGTTTGGAAAAATTCTCTTTGATTATTTCATAAAGCCTCTGTATCCTTCGCAGCAACCTCATCACCTTCAGGTATTGCTACAAGGCAAATATTAAATCTCTTCGAATTATCCCAGAGCTCTCTGAGAGAATGATCTGTTTTTGTTCTCCAGTTTTTTTCCTCTTTGAGCATTTGGGAATATTCAAAAGCTTTGTCTTCAATGTCAGAGATTCTTTCTTCTGCTGGCTCCATTCTGTTACTGAAGAATTCTACTGTATTTCTCAGATCTTTGAGGGCTGCAAGTTCTAGCCTTAATGTGTCAAAATACTTGGTGATTTTGTCTTTGAATTCGTTGAATTCTTGAGACATCTTTTGAATTACTCCTTGAAATATTAATTTCATCTTTACCTCCATTCTATTGATCTTATTTGCTATCCAAATTCTGAACTCGATTTCTGACTTCTCAGCCATTTGTTTATAAATGGGATCTTGTGTTGTGTCTGCCATATTGTTCCTTGGGGTAATTGATCTACACTGATTATTCATGTTGCCAGAGATTTTCTGCTCATTCTGCCTTGTGATTGTTTTTCACCATTGGCTAGATGAGCAGGTAAGCTGAAATTGAAGTTGGGAGTTCTTGGAGTTGTGGTTAACCAGCCCTTTGTCAAGGATCTGGGATTGATGACTGCAGCTTTTTCCCCTATAACTTTGCAAAGGACATGTACAGTATTACAGTCTGAGGCTGAGGAAACCTGCTTGGTGTGGTGTGGTTAGTTGGTTCTGTCTTGAATTCTGCTGGTTCTTGGCCAATCCTAGTGGATCAGTGACTCTGGTGAAGTCCTAGCAATGGATAAATACAAGCAACTAAGATACTCCACCCCCCATGGACAAAAACTAGAAGAGGAAAATCAACTTTTCCTATTACCATACAATCAGGGTACCACTCGAGAGGGTCCTTGGGTGGTTGGCCCAGGTTAGGAGTTCCAAACCAAGTGACCCAATCAGTACAAACTCTCAAGTGGGAAAGTTTGAATGGTCTCCAGCAATTAGATGGAGAAGGTCTACTGGCTCAAATTTGGCTCGTTCCAGTGCTCTGTGTAATCAGAAAGGTCCGCTCAGTAGCAGAGTTCAACTGGGGGCTGTGTCTCTTTCTCCACTTTGCTCCTGTTTCACGTCCAGTCACTGGTAACCCCATAGGGCTGGGGTCCTGCTCCTTCCAATAGGCAGATGTGCTGGGGCTTTGCACCTTTCCTTTGGGATGAATTTTGTACATGAAGTTTGCTTTCTTGGAGTCTCAGCTTTCCTCAGCAAAGGTGACCTGCAGTTAACACTTTTCTCTCTGGCCTTGGCTCCCAGTCTTCAGCTTAATTGGGTACTTTCTGGACATTATCCTTTCCTCTGGACAGTAGTTTAAGTCGGAGGCTGGCTTCAGTCGGCCATCTTGCTCCTCCCTCCAGAAATTTATTTTCTAACAGTTCTGGAGGTTGCAAGTCAAAGATAAAAGTATTTACAGGATCAATTCTTTTTTTTTTTTTTAATAATTTTATTGAATCATAATTATGTACATTGGTGCAATCACAGGGCACGATTCATATACATTCAGAAATATTTTGATCATACTGTTACAGATATCCTTCATGGCATTTCCTTGATCACT
>CAUYON010029791.1:0-22355 GCA_963573935.1 Arctocebus calabarensis
TTGTTGGCGTATACAAAGGCAACTGACTTGTGGACATTGATTTTATATCCTGAGACATTACTTTATTCTTTGATGACCTCCAAGAGTCTTGTGGTTGAGTCTTTGGGATTCTCAAAGTATAAGATAATATCATCAGCAAAAAGGGAGAGTTTGACCTCCTCTGCACCCTTCTGGATGCCCTTTATTTTCTTGTCTTGTCTAAAAGTATTGGCTAGAACTTCCAGCACTATGTTGAGTAGTAATGGTGAGAGAGGACAACCTTGTCTGGTTCCAGTTCTAAGAGGAAAAGCTTTTAGTTTTACTGCATTCAGTAAAATATTACCTGTGGATTTGTCATAGATAGCTTTGATCAGTTTAAGAAATGTGCCACCTATATATCTATACTCCTCAGTGTTGTAATTAGAAAAGGATGCTGGATTTTATGAAATGCTTTTTCTGCATCTATTGAGAGGATCATATAGTCTTTGGTTTTGCTTCTGGTGATACGGTGAATAATGTTTATGGACTTGCGAATATTAAACCAGCCTTGCATCCCTGGGATGAAACCTACTTGATCATGATGATAAGCTGTAATCTATTGGCCAAGATTTTGACAATTTTTGCATCTATATTCATGAGTAAAATTGGTCTGAAATTCTCCTTTTTAGTTGGCTCTTTACCTGGTTTTGGTATCAGGGTGATATTTGCGTCATAGAATGTATTGGGGAAGATTCCTTCCTCCTCAATTTTTTTGGAATAATTCCTGCAGTATAGGAATAAGCTCTTCTTTGAAGGTTTGATAAAATTCTGGTGTGAAGCCGTCCAGACCAGGGCATTATTTTGTTGGGAGATTTTTTATTGTTTCTTTGATCTCAGTGCTTGAAATTGATCTATTCAGGAGATCTGTTTCATCTGGGCTAAGTCTAGGGAGAGGGTGTGATTCTAAATATTGATCCATTTCCTTCACATTGTCAAATTTCTGGGCATAAAGTTTCTGGTAGTATTCAGAGTATTGTATTTCTGTGGCATCAGTTGTTATTTCCCCTTTATCATTTCTGATTGATGTTACTAGAGATTTTACTTTTCTATTTCTAGTTAGTCTGGCCAAAGGCTTATTTATTTTTTCAAAAAACCAGCTCCTTGTTTCATTAATTTTGTGAATGATTCTTTTATTTTCAGTTTCATTGATCTCTGATTTAATTTTGTATATTTCTTTTCTTCTTCTGGGTTTAGGCTTAGATTGTTTTTCCTTTTCCAATTCCATCAGATGGCTTGTGAGTTTGTTGATGCGCTTTCTTTCTGTTTTTCGAATATAGGCTTCTAAAGCAATAAATTTTCCTATCAGGACTGCATTTGCAGTATCCCATACGTTTTGGTAGTTTGTGTCTTCATCACTGTTATACTCAAGGAAGTTAATGATTTCCTTTTTTATTTCTTCCTGCACCCAGTGTCATTCAGCATAAGCTTGTTTGACTTTCATGCCTTTGTGTGAGGTTGAGCATTTTCGTTGGAGTTGAGTTCCACTTTTAGTGCCTTGTGGTCTGAAAAGTTGCAAGGTAGAATTTCAATTCCTTTGATCCTGCTGAGGTTTGTTTTGTGTTCTAGGATATGATTAATTTTGGAGAATGTTCCATGGGATGTTGAGAAGAATATATATTCTATATCTTTGGGATGGAGTGTTCTATATACATCTATCAAGCGCAGTTGTTCTGAAGTCTCATTTAAATCTCTAATATCTTTATTTAATTTCTGTTTAGAGGATCTGTCTAGCTCTGAGGGAGGGGTGTTGAAGTCCCCTGTTATTATGGTGTTATAGGATGTCATATTGCTCAGACTAAGCAAGATCTGTTTCAAGAATCTGGTAGCATTTAAATTGGGTGCATAAATATTTAAAATTTAAATGTCTTCTTGTTGTATTTTTCCTTTAACCAATATGAAGTGACTGTCATTATCTTTTTGGTACTGGCACAAAAATAGAGACATAAATTACTTGGAATCGTATAGAAAACCAGCCACTTAATCTTCGATAAACCAAACAAGAGCGTTCACTGGGGGAAAGACTCCCTGTTCAATAAATGGTGCTGGGAGAATTGGATATCCACATGTAAAAGACTGAAACTGGATCCGCACCTTTCTCTACACACAAAAATTGATTCAAGTGGATAAAGGACTTAAATTTAAGGCATGAAATGATAAAAATCCTCAAAGAAAGAATTGGAAAAACACTGAAAGGTATCAATCCTCAAAGAAAGAATTGGAAAAACACTGAAAGGTATCGGCCTGGGAAAAGAATTTATGAGGAAAACTGCCATGGCAATAGCAACAACAGCAATAATAAACAAATAGGACTTAATTAAACTGAAAAGCTTCTGTACAGCCAAGGGGACAACAACCAAAGCAAATAGACAACCTACCCAATGGGAAAGAATATTTGCATATTTTGAATCAGACAAAAGTTTAATAACCAAGATCTATACAGAACTTCAATTAATCTACAAGAAAAAACCAACAATCCCATACATCTATGGGGAAGAGAGATGAATAGAATCTTCCCTAAAGACCACAGGCGAATGGCTAGTAAACACTTGAAAAAATGCTCATTATCCCTAATTATTAGAGAAATGCAAATTAAAACCACCCTGAGATATCATCTAACTCCAGCGAGAATGGCCTATATCACAAAATCTTAAAATTGCAGATGCTGGCATGGATGTGGAAAGAAAGGAACACTTTTACACTACTGGTAGGACTGCAAACTGATGCAACCTTTTTGGAAGGAAGTATGGAGAAATCTCAAAGAACTCAACCTAGACCTGCCATTTGATCCTATAATCCCATTACTGGGCATCTATCCAAAAGAAAAAAAAAGTTTTTTTATAAAGACACTTGTATTAGGCTGTTGATCGCAGCCCAATTTACAATTGTTAAAATGTGGAAACAGCCTACATGTCCTTCAACCCAGGAATGGATTGCTAAGCTATGGTATATGTATACCATGGAGTATTACTTAGCCATCAAAAAAATGGAGATTTTTGCAGCATTTGTACTAACTTGGATGGAAGTGGAACACATTATTCTTAGTGAAACATCACAGGAATGGAGAAGCATGGATCTTATGCCTTCAACTTTGATATGAGGACAATTAATGACACAGTGGGGCATGAGGGAAGGGGAGAGCAGACAGAGAGAGAAGGAGGGAGGGGGTGAGGGAAAGAAAACAAAAAATGAAAAGAAAATAGTGACTAATTCTCACATAAACTGGATTCAATTTTGACCAAAGTACATTACTTAAACATTAATTTTTAATTCAACTTGTTAATATGTTGTTTAGGATATTGACTCCTCATTTATAAGTGAATTATGTTTGTAATTTCCCTTTATAACAATATATTTTCTCCGATTTTAATATCAGGTGTATCCAGATTAAATAGATTGATTTTGAAATATTTCTTCTTTTTCTATTATCTATAAGATTTGGCATGATCTGTTTTTTGAAATTATCTTTTACTTTTATTTATAAATATTAGTTGTCTATTTTTTGAGACTTTGGAAAAAAAAATAAGACGTTAACTGATGACTCCATACTGAGCCTCAGAGTTAAAGCATTCTTTTATTTGACTATGTGGATGTTACTTTCTTTGCATTATTATTAATATTGCTTAAAATTTCGATGCATTAATCTCTGATTTCTTTTCTGAATGTATTTATCTTCATTCATTCTTTTTGAGATTTTTGTTTCTAGTCCTTATCTTAAACATTGTTGTTGTTATTAAATTTTAAGCCTTTTTAATTCTGTGAAGGCAAAAAGTGGAGCCCTAATAAACACATGTATATGAAAAAAAAAAAAAACCCTGATTTGAATGCCTCTTTTGTTCAAGGTATTTGGCAAGGCTGTGGAAATTGATAGAGAAGTATGTAAGACATGGCCATTTTTTAAAGACCATTCAATCTTTTTTGTTTCTTTATGTGAAAAGAGACGTGTTGTAATAAGATACATGTAATAAAAATACAAATGCTTAACTTTTTTGTATGCTTTCATGCACAGTATTTTAAATCAATGAGTCCCTTAAAATGATTGAATGTGAGTGCCTGGTTTAATAGTATGGAACCACTTAGATCAGATATTTCCTCTGAAAACAGAGAGCTGGGATAGTGGAGCTAAATTTACTGATGCATTTTTGGTTTGGTAAAGCATGATGGTAAGGAATTTGTTGAAGGAACCTTTTACTCATTCTCTGATAGTCATATGTTGTTAGGACTGATATGCTGAGCACTGTGGCTGTTCTCCTCTCAAAAAGAATAGTTTGCTCACATTTTACTGAGAATGCCAAACCACCTCATCAGCTCCCTCCTTTCCCCCCACAATTTACTTGTTCTCCTCCACCTTACTCTTTACTCTTTTTCTGAAAGATGGCCTGTGTTCACTTTGACAAGGCTAGTTCTTATTCTTGTGACCTCATTCCTTCTTATCTCCTCAAATCCTCGTAGTTATTCTCTTCCTTGGGCTTTCCTTGGGCCTCCTTGGGCCGTCTCCTCTTCCTGGGGCTTTCTTTGAATGCCCAGTATGTGAGCTGCAGTAGATTCTAGGGCTTCTGTCTTCACAGGAGAGAGACGGCAGCCATTACAGTATACTAAGGTGAGGGTGTGATGGGGATATCGGAGCTCAGAAATGGGAGGGTAGCATTGCCCACAGGTGGGCAAATTTCACAAAGGAAGGTTTCACAGAGGTTTCTTTGCTGAATGAGGAGTTAGCAGGCTAAGGAGCAGCAGTTTAGGAAAAGTGAATAAAGCCATAGAGGCACAAAAGGGCATATCTTCAAGTAAAATGTATGTGGTGGGAATAGGGCAGAGGTGGGAGATGAGGCTGCAGAGTAGGCAGGGTACGGACCCAGATCTAGAAGCACTGTTTTATGCTATGTAAAACGAGTTGGGTTTTCATTTGGTCATTTGTTTATTCAACAAAAATTATTGAAAGCCCACCGAGTGCCAAGCACTGTGCTAGGCTCTGAATGTAGAGTAGTGTGGTTACTGTTCCAGTAGAGTTTACAGACATTAATGAACAATATATAAATGTATAATTGTTTCCACATTCTCATTGAGCAATGAGAAAGGGGCATAAAGATTGAACAGGGGAACAGGATGCTCTGTAAAATACTATGGCAGTTTAGTCTGGGAGAGAGCAAGGTCAAGAAAACCCTTTCTAAGGAATTGATATGAACTGAGATCTAAAGGAGCGGGAGGGAGCTTGTAGGCTAAGAGTGAGGGGAAGGCTCCCTCCACCTTTTATTCTAGGCAAGAAAAAGAATAAGAGCAAAATACTCAAGGCAAGCAAAAGCCTAGCAAATTCCAGGTATGGATGGGGCATGAGGAAGAGAAGTAGCAATACAAATGTCCTTATGAGGAAATTAGCAGAGGGCGGCGCCTGTGACTCAGTCGGTAGGGCACCAGCCCCATATACTGAGGGTGGTGGGTTCAAACCCAGCCCCAGCTAAACTGCAACAATAACAACAACAAAATAGCCGGGCGTTATGGTGAGTGCCTGTAGTCCCAGCTGCTCGGGAAGCTGAGGCAAGAGAATCACCTAAGCCCAAGAGCTGAAGGTTGCTGTGAGCTGTGATATTACTGCACTCTACTGAGGGTTAATAAGTGGAACTCTGCCTCAAAAAAAAAAAAAGTAATAAAAGAAATTAGCAGGGCTTGGATTGAGGCAGAAGCAATAGATTAAGCGGGACAAGATTAAATTAAAACAGAATAAATTAAAAGAAATCCATACCTAAATAAATTATAATGGAACTGCAGGTCACTAAAGTCAAAGAGAAGATCTTAAAAGAAGCCACTTACAAAGAATTGACAAGTTATAATGACAGCATACTTCTCAATTGCAATAGCAAAAGCCAGAAGCCAGCAGAATAATATTTTCTAAATGTTGAAAGAAAACAACTGGCAACCTGGAATTGTGTACTTAGAAAAAAAAAATCTTTTTTTTTTTTTTTTTTTTGAGACAGAGTCTTACTATGTTGCCCTCAGTAGAGTGCTATGGTGTTACAGCTCACAGCAACCTCAAACTCTTGGGCTTAAATGATTCTCTTGCCTCAGCCTCCCAAGTAGCCAGGATTACAGGTGCCTGCCACAATGCCTGGCTATTTTTGTTGTTGTTGCAGTTGTCATTGTTGTTTAGTTGGCCTGGGCCGGGTCCAAACCACTAGCCTCAGTGCATGTAGCCTGTGCCATAACCACTGTGCTACAGGTGCTGAGCCAGAAAAAAAAAAATTCTTAAAGAATAAAGGTGGAATAAAGACTTTCATAGATGAACAGAAACTGAGAGAATTTATCCACAGTAAAGGAACTTCTTTTATTTTTTTTGAGACAGAGTCTCAAGCTGTTGCTGGGTAGAGTGCTGTGGTGTCATCATAGCTCACAGCAACCTCCAGTTCTTGGGTCAAGCGATTCTCTTACCTCAATTTTTTTTTTTTTTCTATCTGTAGTACAGATGGGTCTTGCTGTTGCTCAGACTGGTCTTGAACTTATGAGCTCAAGCAATTCATACTCCTCGGCCTCCCTGGAGCACTAGGATTATAGGTGTGAGCCACTGTGCCTGGCCTCACAGTAAAGGATCTTCTAAAGGATTATATTTCAGGAGAAGGAAAATGAATTAAGAAACTATGAGATTCATGAAGGATGGGATGACAGAAGATGCAAAAAGCAATAAATAAAATGGTCTGTATAAAACAATTATATTTAGGGAGTATTTGAAAAAATGATAGAAGTAAAATGTATGCTAAGAGCATGTAAATCAGGACTAAAGGGAATTCTAGAGTTGAAGTATTCTAGGTTGGTGTTTTTGTTAAATTTCAGGGCAAGGAAGTTAAGATATTGATTCACCTTAGACTTTGCTAAGGTTAGTGTACATAGAAAATTTTAAAAGTAATTCAAAGAATAGTGTATAAATTCCAAGCAAGCAGAGAAGGGACAAATACATTCAATCCAGAAAAGGGATTGAAATGTAAGAAAAAGTGGAATTAGTAGAAATTGAAGAGTAAAATGATGGAAAGACCAAATATATAATAATTACAATATGTATTAATGGAATAAACTCACCAGTTAAGAAAGCTATTAGATTAGACATAAACAAAATTTAGTAATAATACTTTTTGTAAGAGACACATCTACATGAGGTTGAAATCATACAAAGGAATAAGATATACTATACAAATATTAAAAGAAATTTGGCCTAACGATTAATATCACACACAATAAGCTTAAAACATGCATTATTAGCAATAGAGAAGGTTATTATGTATGATAAAAGATTCAGTTTACTAGGAAGATGTAACAATTTGTATAATTAATTTTTTATTAGGAGGAAATTGAGAAATCCATCATCATAGGAAGAGATTGCAACATATCTGTCCAATTATTAGTAGGTCAAGCAGATATAAAGTTAGTAAAGATACAGAAAATTTGAACAATTAACAAGCTTCGCCATATAGTCATCTCTGGAATTATATACCAAGCAATTAGAGAATTCATATTCTTTTCAGGCATATGGCGCAGTTAAAAAATTGTATTACATACTAGATCATAAAGTAAGGCTTAATAAATTTCAGTGAATTGTTATCTTACAGATAACAGGGTGTTTTTTTGGGGGGGGGACAAAGTCTTGCTCTGTTGCCTTGGCTAGAGTGCAGTGGCATCATCATAGGTCACTATAAATTAAAACTCCTGGGCTCAAGTGGTCCTCCTGCCTCAGCCTCCCAAGTAGTTGGGACTATACATATATGGCACAACTCATTTTTTCTTTTCTTTTCTTTTTTTGGTAGAAATACGGTCTTGCTCTTGTTCAGGCTAGTCTTGAACTCCCGAGATCAAAGATCCTCCCACTTCAACCTCCCACAGTGCAAGGGTTCCAGGTGTGAGCCATTCTACCCAGCCCAGGTAACATTTTTTGACCACAGATAAAATAAGGTTGCCTATAATTACCAAGGTATTAGAAATGAAAAGAGAGTTTAAGATGTGGTGGCATGCACCTGTAATTTGACTACTTAGGAGGCTGAAGCAGGAGGATCACTGAACCCAAGAGTTTGAGGCCAGCCTAGGCAACAGTGAGAGTCTGTCTTTATTTAAGAAAAAAAAGTTTAGTAAGGCTACTGGCTATAAAAATCTTTATGATAAAATCACTTGCATTGCTGTACACTAGGAACAGAGAACATCATTTAAAACAGTGGTTCTCAACCTTTGTAATACTGCCACCCTTTAATAAGTTTCCTGTGGGTCGTGACCCACAGTTTGAGAACCACTGATTTTTTTTTTTTTTTATGAGAACCACTGATTTAAAATAAAACATGATCCACTTATAGTAGCAACAAGAATTATGAGGTAATTAAAAATAAATAGAATAAAGCATATGTAAGACCATTTTGCAGAAATTATAAACAAATTGAGACTACCTATGTTCAATGTTAGATGCAGTTTTGTTTTTTTTTTTTGATACAGAGTTTCAATTTTTGCCTTGGTATAGTGCCATGGCATCACAGCTTACAGTCACCTCAAATTCTAAGGCTCAAGTGATTCTCCTATCTAGGCCTCCTAAGTAGCTGGGAGTACAGCCACCTGCCACATGCCTGGCTATTTTTAGAGACAGGGTCTCCTTCTTGCTCAGGCTAGTCTCAAACCTGTGAACTCAGGCAATCCACCCACCTTGTCCTCCCAAGTGCTGGTATTACAGGTGTGCGCCACCACACCTGGCCTTAGATGCAGTTCTATAAAGATGTCACTTCTCTCCAAATGATTCTATTTAAATTTTATGCAATAACATACTATATGTGTAACTGAAATAGGAGTAGGAGAGGGAGGTATTTAAAAGCCATTACTATAGTCTAGTTAAGAAGCAAAGAAGGCCTGAACTAAAGCAATAGCAATGAGATGGATGCAGGAATAGAAAAATTTGCTAGATTTGGCAAAAAAATTTGGCAATTTTCTGAAAGTGAAGAGTTAGGAGTAAGATAAACATAATCCATCATAATAAAGCTCATTCATCTTGGGAATGCAAAGATGAATTAGGACCAGGAAATCTAATAATAGCTTACTCAATAGGACAAATTAAAAAATAGTACCTAAATATATGCCTAAAATTTTTTTTTTATTAAATCATAGCTGTGTACATTAACCTACAAAGTTTTTGATGAAATTCAACCCATGTTTTTAAATTAGAAAATTTCAAAAAATAGAAAGGTATTTCCTAAAAATGTAAAATAAACAAAGAAAGAGAAAGATATTACCTATTATGATACCTATTTTATTATTTTTTGGAGGGGGGAGACAGAGCCTCAAGCTGTCGCCCTGGGTAGAGGGTCGTGGCATTACAGCTCACAGCAACCTCCAATTCCTGGGCTCAAGCGAGTCTCCTGCCTCTGCCTCCCAAGTAGCTGGGACTACAGGCGCCCGCCACAACGCCCGGCTATTTTTGTTTGGGTTGCAGCCATCATTGTTGGTTGGGGGGCCCAGGCTGGATTCGAACCCGCCAGCTCAGGTTTACATGGCTGGTGCCTTAGCCCGCTGAGCCACAGGCGCCGAGCCACAAATGTAATTCTTTATGTTTCATTTTTTAAAAAGCATTATTAAGTAATAATCACCTGTAAAACAATAAAAAATGAGCATAAATTTGGAGGATTTCTTGAAAATTACAGAGTCATCCAAATCTCAACATTTAAATAGACCTAAAAGTTATCTAATCTACCCATTGTTTTAGTGTCAGGATTTCACATAGTATTTATTACTATTTGATACCTTTTTCATGAAGTTCAAATGAGGTAAGATTTGCAAAGCCCTTTTAAAATAGTGTGTAATTTATTTATTTATTTATTTTATTTATTTATTTTTTTTGAGACAGAGCCTCAAGCTGTCACCCTGGGTTGTGCCATGGCATCACAGCTCACAGCAAACTCAAACTCCTGGGCTCAAGCGATTCTCTTGCCTCAGCCTCCCAAGTAGCTGGGACTACAGAGCTGCCACAACGCCTGGCTATTTTTTTGTTGTGGTTGCCATTGTTGGTTTAGCTGGCCCGGGCAGGGGTTCGAACCTGCCAGCCTCATGTGCTGAGCACGGGCACCGCCACAGTGTGTAATTTTTAAAAATTAATTTATAAAACTGGTCTTGTCGGCTTGCACCTGTGGCTCAACGGGCTAAGGCGCCAGCCACGTACACCTGAGCTGGCGGGTTTGAATCCAGCCCGGGCCCGCCAAACAACTATGACGGCTGCAACCAAAATAATGGCCGGGCATTGTGGCAGGCGCCTGTAGTCCCAGCTACTTGGGAGGTGGAGGCAGAAGACTCGCTTGAGCCTAGGAATTGGAGGTTGCTGTGAGCTGTGATGCCACAGCACTCTATCCAGGGTGACAGCTTGAGGCTCTGTCTCAAAAAAAAAATACAAAAAAACAAACTGGTCTTGTCATAATGAGATAGCACCAACTCCAGTGAAAATGGCTTTTATCCAAAAGTCCCAAATTAACAGATCCTACAATGAAATGTGGAGAGAAAGGAACACTTAGACACTGTTGGTGGGACTACAAACTAGTATAACTTCTTTGGAAAGTAGTACAGGGATAGCTCAGAGAACTGAAGGTAGACCTACCATTTGATCTAGCAATCCCAGTACTGGGTATTTACCCAAAGGAAAAAAGTCATTCTATAAAAAAGGACACTTGCATTTGAATATTTACAGCCCTACAATTCACAATTGCAAAGATGTGGAGGCAACCCAGTGCCCATCAATACATGAATAGATTAATAAAATGTGGTATATGTATATCATTGAGTACTACTCAGCTATTAAAAAAACGGTGAACTAATATATTTTGTATCAACCTTGATGGAACTAGAGACCACCCTAGTAAGCGAAGTGTCACAGGAATCGAAAAACCAATACTATACGTGCTTACTCTTGACATGGAAATGGTCAACATGAATGCGTGCATATGGTGGTGAAATTCAGCAGAGCGTGGGCGGTGGGGGATGGGTAAATTCACACCTGGTGGGCACATGCACACTATCTGGGGGATGGACACAGTTATAACCTTGACTCAAAGAGTATACAGGTAATGCATGTAATCAGAACATTTGTGCCCCTGAAACATTCTGAAATTAAAAATACATATATAATTCTGTCACAAAAATGGGAAAAAAACAACCAACCAACTAACCAATCTTTTAGAGGACAGTGTATAGATAAAATGATTTGTGTTTACAGAATAAAATTTTATGGCAGTACACACTTTTGAAAAAACTTTGTGACCATGTTATTTCCAGCCATTTTCCTCTGGACTGTGTCAAAATTAGCTTTCTCTGAGATACAATCTGATGACTTTTCAACAATAGCAAAATACGCAGAGAATACTTGGCCTTTTCCACTCATAGTATTTTCGTTTTGGTACGCACAGCTTCTAAAAGATGAATGGACCCCAGCTCAAACAGACTTTCTTCTCAAAAAAATGGGCAAACTTATTTTACTGCAGACAATCTCAAAGTAAAAACAAGAAAATGATCCCATTTCCAGATGTTGCTAATAGTTTGTACATGCTGGGAATGAAAGCCCCAAAATTTCTATGTTGAATAGTAATTTAATATCAAATAGACAAGTTGGCAGTTGTGGGAATATTTTACCTTGTTAACAGCACTCAGAGTTGCCTTTCATTCTATAAACTTCCTTTTCCTTTTAAGAGGGAATTTATATAGTTAAATAGTTTCAAATCATTTATTTTTAGTTTCCTTAAGAGAAGCATATGTATCTTGTTTGTATTAGTTTTGGGGGGATTCCAAGAGAGTTGTCTAAATTTCCTGCATTTTCAGCAGAAAATAAAACCTTCAACAAAATTAATGGGATTTTGCCAAAGGGGGGAGAAGAGGGAGGAAGTGCACCGGCAAGGTCCTCTTTAAAGTGAACACGCCAATGGCCTTCAAAGCCAGGCACCCCGTGATAGATGCTTGTTATCTTTGTGTTGTTAATTCACAGGCACACATACTGAAAAACTTTGTGACCATGTTATTTCTAGCCAGAACTGGATTTGCCCCCAAATCTTGAGCTTGTGTGAGAGAAGTAGCTTTATATTATACACAAATCACAGCTGATGAATAAATTCTGTGACCGAATGAGACATTGACAACCTTAACGGAGTGGTGGGATGGCAGGCGGTGGGAGAGAGCAGAGTTAGGGCACCAGTGGGCTCATGTAGAGAGGCAAACTACGTGGTCTTTTATCCATTCCTCGGTCGTGGTTTGAACGTGGCCCACAGCCTCAACCAGACCTGCAAGGTTGTCCTCTAACACACACTGCTGGGAAGGTGCAGGAGGCAGGGGCAAGGGGACAGTGCTAACTGCACATGATTTTCCATATCTGGAAAAAAGCCAGAACTCACAAAAAAGGAATGTTCTGATCAGAATCAAACTAAGTTGTAGCCCCCTCATATAAGATCACCACACTAGGCCCCTTGCACTGGGTACAATTTGGGGTACAGGATGAAGCTTCTTCCCTCTCCCCAGGCCTCCCCGCTGGCATAAGAGAGTAAGCGTACACTGGAACTTGGAGTTTCTCATCTTTAAAATATAATGTTTGCCTTAAGAAGTTGTGTTCTAAAAATAAAAAAAAGAAGTTGTGTTCTTTTTCATTCTTCTTCTTAATAGAATATATTGGTGCTTTCTTATAAAAAGAAATACCTTTCTACATTCTAAACAAAGTAAAATCTGAGTAAAGTAATAGTCTAGAAATGGCTTTGAGTTTCTTTTTAATGGCTTTGAGTTTCTGCCAAGGGCCTCTCCTCACCCCAATCTGAGGTCCTAGAGCCCCAGTTCAGTTCCAGCTCCACACTAGCTGTGTGACCTTTGCTAAGTGATCTGAGTTACAGTTCCTATTTGCAAATAAGTGCTTGTATGATTTTTAAAAATTCCCTTCTACTGTCAAGTCTCAGCTTTCTAAAGTATTTAGAAAATACTGAATTTAGAAAGCAAATTTTATGAGAGTAACTGGAAATATAATTAATGTATGAAAGTATTTAGGGTAACTTCAAACTTAAGGAAAATTCAGTATTTACTTTAGATTACCCACCACCTTGAATAGAGTCATTGTTAGTTTTTAGAAGGGGAAAAAAAAAATCTAAAAACCTTTGAAAGTAAAAATGTACAAGGCTACATTCCAAAATAATCATTCTCTAAACCAAGGAACCTACTGCTTCTTCTATTTTCAGTGTATGTTATTTATCTTTGATACTGTTAACACACAGGAGGGAAATAACCTCTAAACTTGTATGCCACGGATTTCACATCGACTTTAGAGACCCATGATGTTTGATGCCCTTTGCTCATTCTTTCTTGAAAAGAAAGATATTAAGACAGGCAGCAAATGAGAACATACAGCAGTGCTATTGCCCTGAAGTAAAATTAAAAAAATAGAAACAGAGTAGCTGCAGGTAAGTAGAGAGAAGCTTGAAAATGCACTCCAGTCTCAGTGTTGCCATGAACTGGGCAAGTCGCTTTCTCCAGCCTCAGTTCCTTTAAATCTAAAATAAATAGGCTCCCTAGGGTGGTGCAGGAAAGTGTTACAAGAGACCTTGACTTCAGGTTCCACTTAGGATTTGGAAAGTGGCAAAAAACCTCTTTCTTACCCGAATGGTAACAAAAAACCAGATAATTTAATAATCCTAAGTCTTCTTAAGCCCATCAGAATATGATTTTGCAAGGCAACTTTTGGAGAAAGAAGCATAAACATGTTTGGCTGACCATGAAGAGGTGGTCTCCACAGAAGAGGGTCAGAAGAAAGCAGTTAAGAGGTCAAGGAATTCTTAAATGCTCAGTGTGGCCCAATTGGTCAGTTTGGCAGGCTGAAGCCCCAGAGGCAGCAGAGTTTATATTCACTTCAGGACTCTTTTTCACTGGCCTCTACCAGGTGCTCGTGAAAAAACTTGGGTGTGGGCAAGAGATAGAAGAGACTTCCTCCAGGTGGCCCACACGTGCAGGAGGGGCTCAGCTCTGCTGGGGCAGCTGCCGAGACTCACCTGCTCCCCTGATCCTTCTCTCATCTATGCAAAGCCTTAAGCCATGGGGGCAGCACACCCTCTTGGCTTTGAGCACAAAGTTCCATTACTTTTAGGGGAGAAGCAGAGGCAACCCATCTGCCTGTCTCTGTGTCCTGTTCTCTTGCCTCCAGGACACAGGCAAACATTCATTCCTGCTGATGGAGGGATAAAAGCAAAAACCTAGCGCTGGGTTCTGAGGCAGGAAGGAAACCAGGCAGGCTCAGGATCTGTTCCTGTACTGATACCGTGCAGCGGCCTGCTAACACCGTACAGGAACCGGAATGCCGAGAAAGCCCCCTCCTCTGACACTCAGACACACAGGGCCTCCCCGAGATTGCGGCTGGGCTAGGACAACCGAGAGACCTCTTTTCTAACCCTGCTGCTGGGGCTGCTGAAAGCAGAGTAGCAAAGGAACACCGATCCCACTCTCTAAGGATGAAGGAACAAATGCTGGGGGCATCCGAAATTCTGCTTAGGTCTGGACTAGAATGACCCAACTCCACACTAACAGTTTACGAATATTTTTTACTTCAGATTCTGTTGTCCTATCACAGTGTCCAGCATTCAACAGAAAATATGAGACATATATAAATGATAAAGTCCCTGAGTACAAGGGACTGTAGGCACTGTGGCGAGTGCTGGGACCGATGGCTGATCCAGATGCAGTGGTAGCTCACACAGGTCACCATGTGGAGGAGAGAGACCCCGTGAAAAGACGAGTGCTATCGGAGTACCTGGAGCAGGGCAGGGCTGGGGGCCATGGGGTGGGAGAGGCAGGAAGGCTAGACAACATCTGGGGAAAAACATATAGACAGCCTATAGGAAAAAAAACACAGCATTCATTATGTGAAAATTTAAATCTTTTAAATTAAAAAGGAATCCCACAAAAGGAAACGGGACTAATGACAAATAAGAAAATATTAGCAACATATGTCTCAAAGAGCAAAAATAGATAAGGAAATCTTATAAGTCAGTAAGAAAAATATTAATAGCCCAATGGTAAAATGTTATCAGGACTCCAGAGAGGCAGGCGCACTTAAAAATGCACAGCCTTATAGTCATTTATAATTAAGTAACTAAAATTCAGACAGTAAATAGGGAAAATTAAATGAATAAGATAGAAAATAAGAAAACTACAACAGTAAGTAAAGAAATAAATTTGTTTTTACTAAAAGCAAACAAACAATAGACAAAATGCTGAACAGAAAAAAAGATGAAAAAACCGCAAATATACAACTTCAGAGATAAAAAAGAAGCTATAACTACAGACAGGGAGGACATCCCAGTCTCCGTGCCTTGCATGCCACCTGCTCCCTGTATCCTCACATGACCTTTCCTCCGTGAACAGTACAGGTGTCTCTGTCACTGCTTGTAAGGACACCAGCCCTACTGGATCAGGGCGCCACCCTAATTGCCACATTTAACCTTAATTAATGTGTTACAGGTTCTATTTCTAAACACACTTACATGGGGGTTAGAGCTTCAACGTACGAATCTGGGGGAAACACAGCCATCATATCGTCTTATATGAGAAGGAAACAGTACCACCTATGAGGTATTCTCAACAAGAAAGAAGAACATGAATCTATCCCAGTCTCTAGAGCTAACTTCCACTTATAGTAAATGTGAAGGACAGAGAATGAGCTCAATAATACAAAAGGACAAACCAGAATGTAGAAGACTGCAAGAGAAATGGTTCAGGTTCTTCAGTGGGATACTGGACGGGAGATAAGGAAGGGGGATTGCTCTCAAAAGAGACTTGGGAGATTAACAACCAAATGTGTGAATTTTACTTGAATTCTGATTTTAACACATTGCCAATAGCCATTTTTAAGACTTCAGGAAAAATTTGATTATGTGTTAGATTACATCTAGAAAATATTGCTACTTTTGTTAGATGTGATAATGATATGTAATTATAAAAGAAAATATTTTTAGAGATGCACAGAAATATCAGATAGTAAATTCCAGGATTTATTTTAAAATGCTTCTGTAAAGAAAAAATTAAATGTTCAGATAAAATCTAATTGTAGATTCTAGGTAATGGAAATGCAGTGGGGCGGGTACATCAAACTACTTTTGTGTATTTTGAACTTTTTTCTTTTTCTTTTTGGCTGGGGCTGGGTTTGAACCCACTACCACTGGTATATGGTGCCAGCACGCTACTCCTTTGAGCCACAGGTGGCGCTGCCTGAACTTTTTTCATAACAATGTATTTTTTTCAATTGACAATTTAAATGAAAGGGAAAATTTTCTAGAAAATATTATTTCCTAATCTTTTTAACCTATGATCAAATAAAAAATGTAAAGAGAAAAACTATAAAGAAAAAGAAAATTCTATCATATATTGTAAAAAAGGGGGGGATTAAGTTCATATGGTTGTTTGTTTTTTTTTCCAGTTTTTGGTCGGGGCCAGGTTTGAACCTGCCACCTCTGGTATATGGGGCCGGCGCCCTACTCCTTTGAGCCACAGGCACCACCCTATGTTCATATGGTTTTATGAGTAAAAGCCTTCAGAGAATATATGTAAAATTACTCTGCCATTTAAGCTTTTAAAACAGGAAGAAAAAAAAAGGTAGTTTCTCATTTTGTTCTTCCTTAAAGGGAGATGACATACTGTAATTCCAAAATCTGGTAAAGTTAGTTAAAAAATAAAAATAAAAAACAATGTCAGTAAAATATTGAATAAAGCATATATGTCAAATTTGACATTGTACTAAAAAATGCTACACTCCATGTAGTTTCAAGAATTTTGAAAGAGTGCAATTTTAGGAAATATCTTGAGTAAATATTTAAGAGAGACAAAGAAGTTATGATCATCTTAATAAATTTTAAAAGGAAACAGAGAAAAGTCAATAGCACTTCTCATTTATAAAACTAGTAAAGTTTTTTACAGGCTCAGGCCTGTGATCCTAGCACTCTGGGAGGTCAAGGCAGGCGGATTGCCTGAGCTCACAGGTTTAAGACCAGCCTGAGTCAGAGTGAGACCTCATCTCTAAAATAGCCAGATGTTGTGGCGGACACCTATACTCCCCTTCAGGCAAAAGGATTACTTGAGCCCAAGAGTTTGAGGTTGCTGTGAGTTATGAAGCCATGGCACGCTACTGAGGTCAACGAAGTGAGACCCTGTCTCAAAACACACACACACACACACACACACACAAACTGGTAAAGGGCTGGGCGAGGTGGCTCATGCCTGAGCTCATGAGTTCAAGATCAGCCTGAGCTGGAGTGAGACCTTGTCTCTAAATATAGCCAATGTTTACTTCCTCTCTTTCTGTTTTCTTGATGAAGTCTTACAACGCTATAAATTTCCCTCTTTCCCTTTGCAGTATCCCAAAACTACAGATGTTGGCATGGATGTGGAGAGAAGGGAACACTTCTACACTGCCAGTGGGAATGCAAGCTAAGACAGCCTTTTTGGAAAGAAGTGTGGAGAACATTCGAGGAACTAAAAGTAGACCTACCATTCGATGCTACAATTCCTGTACTAGGTATATACCCAGATGATCAAAAACTATTTTACAACAAAGACATTTCCACCAGAATCTTTACTGCAGCCCAATTCATAATTGCCAAGTTACAGTATATGGCATAGTCAGACTATGGAATATTATGCAGCCATAAAAAAGGATGGAGACTTCACCTCTTTTATGTTTACATGGATGGAACTGAAACATTCTTTTTACTAAAGTATCTCAAGAATGAAAAAAAATCCTATTTACTCAATACTATTATGAAACCAATAAATAATCACCTACACATTCATTTGAATGATAAAACACAACCATAGTCCAGATGGAAGGAGGGAAGAGGCAGGAAAAGGGAAGGGAGGAGAGAGAGCAGTGGGAGGGAGAGAGGGTATTTGATAGGCCCTCACCTATTGTGCACTGAAATGCAATGGTACATTTCAAAACTACTAAGAGCAGAGTATAAATGTCTTACCACAACAAATAAGTGAGGTGATGGTTATGTTGATCAGTTTGATGTAAGAATTCCACATTGCATACCAAATTAGCACGTTGTACCCCATAAATGAATAAATGTACACAGTTATGATTTAATAAAAAAATAAAAATAGCTGGGTATTGTGGCAGGTACCTATAATCCCAGCTAGTTGGACGCTGAGGAAAAGAATTGCTTACATCCAGGAGTTTGAGGTTGCTGAGAGCTTTGAGGCCATGGTACTCTACTGAAGGCCCTCTCCTTTCCCTTTTCCTGCCTCTTGCCTCCTTCTGTCTGGACTATAGTTGTGTTTTATCGTTCAAATGAATGTGTAGGTGATTGTATATTGGTTTCATAATAGTATGAAGTGAGACTTTGTCTCAGAAAACAAAAAACAAAATCTCCCCCAAAACTGGTAAAGTAGGAGGAAGGGGTTTCCTGTCAAATGACTCAGTAGAAAATGAACAATGGAGGTTGGGCCTGTGGCTCACTGGGTAGGGCACCAGCCCCATATACGGAGGGTGGCGGGTTCAAACCTGGCCTGGCCAAACTGCAACAAATAAAAAAAAATAGTGGGGCGTTGTGGCGGGCACCTATAGTCCCAGTTACTTGGGAGGCTGAGGTAAGAGTTTCGCCTAAGCCCAGGAGTTGGAGGTTGCTGTGAGCTCCGTGATACCTCGGCACTCTACCAAGGGCGATAAAGAGAGACTCTGTCTATACAAAAAAAAAAAAAAAAAGAAAGAAAGAAAAGAAAATGAAAAATGGATACAAACATGTAATTTGCAAAAGATACAATCAGTAAAATACTTTGCTGCCAGGCATGGTGACTCACCCTGCAATCCAAGGACTCTGGAAAGCTGAGGTGGATAGATTGCCTGAGCTCACAGGTTGGAGACCAGCCTGAGCAAGAGTGAGACCCTGCATCTCAAAATAGCTGGGCATTGTGGCAGGTGCCTGTAGTCCCAGCTACTTGGGAGGCGGAGGCAAGAGAATTGCTTGAGTCCAGGAATTTGAGATTGCTGTGAACTATGATGCCACAGCACTCTACCAGGGGTGACAAAGTAAGACTCTGTCTCAGAAAAAAAAATACATCCAACTTTGCTAGTAAACAATGCCCATTAAAATTACAATATTATACCATTTTTGCCATACCTTTTTGATAAATAGTTGTTAAAATAAACAAATGGTTATTAATAATAGTTGTTATAAAATAAAAATAGTTGTTAATTCCCAGTGTTGTTAAGAAAGTAAATGGAGAGTGGCGCCTATGGCTTAAGGAGTATGGCGCCGGCTCCATATACCGGGGTGGCGGGGTTAAGCCGCGCCCAGCCAAAACTGCAAAAAAAAAAAAAAAGAAAGAAAGTAAATGGATATTCTCAACAGAGTATTGATCAAAGTATCATCTGAAACTACTCTTCCAGGGATCAATGTACTAAGAGTCTTAAAAAAATATGAAGACATCCCCCCCTCTGCAATTCTAGTGCTAGAAATTTATCCTAAGGAAGGCCAGACACGGTGGCTCATGCCTGTAATCCTACCACTCTGGGAGGCCAAGGTGGGTGGACAACTTGAGCTTAGGAGTTTGAGGTTGCCATGAGCCATAATGTCATTGCACTCATAAGACTATGTCTCAAACAAACAAACAAGGAAAGAAAAAAACAAACAAAAAAAACTGTCCTAAGAAAATAATTAAAACTATGCCTAAGGATTAGCCTTATGAATGTTTATTATATAATAAAACATTGTGATCATCCCTGAATTAGTTTTCTATAGTGGCCACAACAAATCACCATAAATTTAGTGGCTTAAAATAACACAAAATTTATCATCTAATAATTGTACATTCAGATGGGTTTGGTTCCTTTGGGTCTCATGAGGTCAAAAGCAAGGGGTCAGTTGGGTAGGGCTCTTTTCTACAGGTTCTGAGAGAGAATCTGTTTGCAAGCTCATTAAGGTTGTTGCAGAGCTGAGTTTCTTTTTTTTCTTTTTTTTTTTTTTAAAAAAGAGAGATCAGGGTCTCACTATATTGTCACTCTGGTATCAAACTCCTAAGCTCAAGTGATCCTCTAGTGTTAGCCTCCAAAGTAGCTGGGATTACAGGCACCTGCCACCACGCTGGGCTTCTTGTATTTCTACAGATTATCAACTAGAAGTCTCTGTGCCTGCATTCTTTACCACATTGCTCTTCCATTGTCAAACTAGTAACAATGTGTCAGATGCCACTCAGCTTTGAATCTATCTGAGGTCCCCATCTGGTTTCTCTTTCCTGCTTCAGTTGGTGATAGTTCTCTACTTTTAAGGGCCCAGGTACTCTCCCAGATTAATCAAAGTAATCTCCCTCTTTTAAAGTCCATAACCTTAGTTATATCTGCAAAGTCCCGTCTGCTCTGTAACTTAACATGTCCACAGGTTCTGGGAATAGAATGTGAATAATTTTCAGGGGACATTTTTCTGTTGTATACAATCCCAAACGTCCATCAGTAGCTGAATGGTTAGATAAATCATAATACATCTCAACAAAGGAATACCATGGAGCTGAATACCATGGAGCTATTAAAATGATGGCATGCAACTAACTTTTTTTTTTTTTTTGTAGAGACAGAGTCTTACTTTACCGCCCTCAGTAGAGTGTCGTGGCATCACACAGCTCACAGCAACCTCCAACTCCTGGGCTTAGGAGATTCTCTTGCCTCAACCTCCCAAGTAGCTGGGACTACCACTGCCCGGCACAACGCCCGGCTATTTTTTTGTTGCAGTTTGGCCAGGGCCAGGTTTGAACCCGCCACCCTTGGTATATGGGGCTAGTGCCCTACCCACTGAGCCACAGGTGCTGCCCACAACTAACTTTCAAATGTATAAAAACAGTACAGGATTGATGGAAGAATTGTGACATGAATAGATGGTGATAGGGCAAGTACAGGGAAACATTCACTGGAAAGTCAGGGTGATGGGCATATGGGCATTCACCATAAAATTTTTCAACTTTTCTGTATGTTTGAAAAATTCATAATAAAATGTTGAGACAAAACCAATTAGCTCAGTGACCTTTCAAACTCCTCTCCTTTCATGGTTCTAATGGTATTCAAACGTCACTGGGTGAAAACCTAGGTGTTTGTGAGGACATTTCTAGCAAAGCAGTAGGAAGTAAGCTTTTGCATATGGTTTATAAGGAGATTGTGTCTCGAAGAGCGCTAAATTCACTTCACTTTATTTTTCAAATAATTAGCAAATTAAAATAGAAAAGCAATAGTGTAATATGAATTGCTAATGAAAAACCAAATAATTTATTGCACTTGAGGAATTTTTATTTTCAAAAAAGAAGTTCCCTCTAGAATAACACATAAAACTAATGATGTCTTGATTTAATTATTTCTAGATAGGAATAAACAAACGTACTTCACAGTTCAACAAAATTTGACAACACAGATCCTCAGTTGATTGAAATAGACAAACAGTGAAATGAACATAAAATAATAACAGAAGAAAAAGATCTCATAAACATTAAGGGTCAACATCGTGACATGTGGCACTGTCCTAAGCACCTGAGAACAGAAATGAAGGCTATAAATTAAGATGCAGCCCTTGTCCTTTATTTCATCTTGGAGTTAAAAAGTCCTGTCTAGGTTTTAAGGCAGAAATATCTCAAAAACTTCATTCACGATACGCAAAGAATCTGACTTTTTTTTTTTTGAGACAGAGCCTCAAGCTGTCACCCTGGATAGAGTGCCCATGGCATCACAGTGCACAGAAACCTCCAATTCCTGGGCTAAAGCGAGTCTCCTGCCTCTGCCTCCCAAGTAGCTGGGACTACAGGCGCCCGCCACAATGCTTGGCCGTTTTTTTTTTGGTTGCAGCCCTCATTGTTGTTTGGCGGGCCTGGGATGGATTCGAACCCGCCAGCTCAGGTATACGTGGCTGGCACCTTAGCCCATTGAGCCACAGGCGCCAAGCCAAAGAATGTGACTTTCTTTTTTGAAAGAAAATTCAGTTATTTTCACTTGGAAATAATATTATAATTGAGGGTGCTGAACCTCACACCTAAATCCACTGTCTTTGGTCAAATCAGACAGATCCCCAAAGATGGCGGACAATTAACAGCTTCCTTGTGGCTGGGCACGGTGAGACTGGGGAGAGAGGACTTCAGGCATCTCTGCCAGGCAGGATCTGCCCAGAAACTTCCCTTTGGGGACACAGGGAGACAGCACGAGGCTTCTGGACACCCTGAGGAAGGCTAAAGCAGCGGAGATTGGGCAAGTGGTTGCATCTGTTCGTTTGGTCTGATCCTGTCAGCGGCTGTGGGTGGGGCAGCAGTGGGACTGCAGGCTGGAAGGGCCTTGCCTGTGAGCCGTTTGGGTTTCTTTTGGACTT
>CAUYON010029794.1:0-12481 GCA_963573935.1 Arctocebus calabarensis
GTTTCCTGGCCAAGGAACCCATACACCTATACATACCCTGAGACTAAAGGCCTAAAGGAGGAGATGGGGAAAGATTGGGAGAGAAACGGAGAGAGCTTCTCTCTCCCCACTAGAATTTTCTCCCTCTAACAGGTGCCTTAATGTTTTCTGTATTCTTTTTTTTCTTTTCTGTATTTTTTTTTTCTTTTTTCTTTTCTTACAAAAAAAAAATACAAATTTGCATGGCTGGAGTGCTTTTCAAAAAGATGCTCTTCAGTTAGTTTCTCTCTCTCTTTTTTTTTTTTTTTTTTTTAGAGACAGAGTATCACTTTATCACCCACAGTAGACTGCAGTGATGTCACAGCTCACAGCAACCTCCAGCTCCTGGGCTTAGGCAATTCTCTTGCCTCAGCCTCCTGAATAGCTGGGACTAGGGGGGCCCACCACAACGCCCAGCTATTTTTTTGTTTTGCAGTTCTGCCGAGACTGGGTTTGAACTCGCCACCTTCAGTGTATGGGGCCAGCGCCCTACTTGCTGAGCCACAGGCACCGCCTGATAGTTTCTCATTGACTATTGTCCTTATGGCTTTAAAGCCAAAGGAAGCATGTTTTCCTTCCCAATTATCCCACTGAGCACCTGGCGTGTGAACAGCCCCGGCCTGCCCTTTATACCCCATTTTACCCCTCTGCCAAGAGAGCAGAGATCACATTTAAAATGTTACTTTTACCTATCATGGAGAGAAGAGACCAGATATTAGGGAACAACTCAACACAAAACAAAACAACATTAGTCCTAGTTGTCTGGAAAGTTCAACCTGTTTTACTTTTGCTGACATTTTTCTTCAGGAAAAGTAATTTGATGGTAAAATGCTGGAACCCCATGAGGAGGAGATTAGGTCCACAGATTGAAAAGAACAAAAAGCCTCATAGTAAAATCCCAAGTAAGTGCTTCTATCAGAGGTGTCCAGGGCCGTGTGCAGATTATTTGAGGGCTGTTTTGCTTATCTGTGGTGTTGGATATTGGAAAAATTATGCACAGACCAGTTTTTTGCTCATCAGCTTTCATTAGTGTTTGTGTTTGTAATGTGTGACCCGAGACAACTCTTCTTCTTCCAATGTGCGACATGGGAGCTACCATTTAAAGATAGCTACAGGGAACACAATGAAGTAGATGTTTGACCCTTACTGGGCATTCGTTCCATGTGGAAAATTCGGCTCTTCACTGAGCTGCTCGTTGTGACGAGACGTGCGAATCACCCGATTTCTACCCCGCTCAGTGTTGTTGAGAGAGGGCCTGACTGAGTACTTCAAATGCACTAATGTATGCACTGAACTATTAATCCAACATACATTAATTATCCACTGAGACCAAGACCAGAGTGATCTGTTCAATCAAAAACCATTCATATCTTTGAAAAATAAAATTTACTGCTTTTATGCAATTAATAATAGATTTCCTCTTTTGAGTACTTAATATGTGTCAAGCCCTTCCATGGTGTTTTTCCATATATTATTATTAACCATTGCAACAGTCTGGAGAGGTGGGCGTGATCATATCTATTTCATGGATGAAGACACTGAGGCAGAGACTTACTCAGGTGTATGAGAAACAGGCTGCACTGGAGTGAAAACCTGTTTTCTACCTGATGCTGGAGTCTGCTTTCTCCCCTTCACAGGACCCCCTGACTGTTCTCAACCAATGTGGTCGGTGGGAACCTCTTTAGGTCAAAGTGACTGCTGAATCCATTTGCCTTGTTTAGAACAATCAGAACAGAGATGCCTTTCATTGGTTTGAACAGGAAAAGTACATTGTGATAGATGTGTTTGGGGCCTCTTTTAAAGGGGATTTGCTTCTTTTATGCAATTGTAGGTTAGTGGAGGGATTTTGCCAATATAATGTACTTTACAGCCTGTATCCTTTTCTGGGAATGTTCCATTACTTCTCTTAGTATTCATCACATAGGGTATCAAATTGAAAAGTGTGCTATCTTAGCTACTAAAGCCTCAGACATGGTAAAGTTTTAGTTTTTACTCTTACTAGAGATTAAAGTGTGGCAATAAGACACATCCACATTAAATCTAACCCTGCAGTCCATTCAGGGGCAGAAAAATCACTTCTCTTTGGCACAAAAGAGATTGCCACTTGGAAAACTTGTACAAAAATAAGCCGCAATTTTGAGTGTTTTGGAGGGCAGAGGGTGATGTTCCCTATCTGATTGCACATACTGATACATTGGAAACTGTGATTTATGCAACCTGACATTGACGTTCATTTAGCTCAGATTACAAGTGAAGTAATTCACTTCTTAATGAAGTGTACCCTGCATGACATATTGACCATGGGAGCTGACAATCATTGCTTTAAAACAGGCCCAGGGTACATTTTCTTTTGTCATTGAAAGTAGGTTATCAGTTAATAAACTTAGAACAAGGCCTGCTGACCTGCCATTCTTCTAAGAAGTACTTTACTGGAACATGAGAGAAGCACATACCCAAGTTAACTATTGAAACAGAGACAAAGTGTGAAAAACTACATCAACTCAAATGTTCAATGGAATAGCTTTCTTGGGCATTTATACAAATTTCCCCTGACTTTTCACTTAAAAACGTTTTGAAACATACAAAAAAGTACAAAACATAGTACCATAAATATCTGTGTATTTCTGCTCCTAAGTAGTAGGAGTACTGATTAAAAGCTTCACCTACTTTCATCAATTGTTAGTATTCTGTTGTACAAAATATTTGTTTTGCACTCTAATATATATATATATATACATAATGCACACACATACATAATTCTAAAGTAAATTACAGACATCATGATACTTCACGCCTAAATACTTTACCATGTATTTCCTAAGAATTAGGGCATTCTTATATTAAGTAAATTACTATTATCACACACCTAAGATAATTAACAACAATTCAACAATATGGTTAAATATAAAGTCCATATTCCAATATCCTCAATAGTACCCCAAACTATTAATATTTTATATTTATCTTTTGAAAATCCAGGATGCAAACTTTGCACTTTGCATATGGTTGTTAGGTATTTACACAGAATTTTATGAGGAGCAGAAATGAACTCTTAGGAGCTTTGATGCACAGTGATCTGACAGCACTAGTGGTAAAACACTATTATGCCCATGCCAAAAGATTCCTAATGACTCCCACCTATAAAATACATAGTCACATTAATCATTATTTTAATCAATACCCCATTTTACTATTTTTAAGTTAGTGTACACATGGAAAGTATGAATTAAAAAACACACTTCTTGAATGACTGTGTGTTTTAAATTTTCAAAATAACTGAAGGATTAAAATTCTATTATCTAGAGGGTTCATCTCACCCCATTCAAGAAAAGAAAAAAAATCATGAACTTCCCTGTATAAAGCAAAGTTTTTCAGCATTATGTTTAAAATACAAGTCTCAAAATAATTTTGTTCTCTTCTAATTTAGGCTTTTACTTATTCTCTAGAAAGTAAATGTATTATAATTAAAATTGGGAAGAAAAACTAATTTCAAAGAAGATTCACTGGAACAAATATGATGGTTTTATTGCTGTCATGGACATTTGGAGATCAAGTTCAAGACAATGTGGTTGAATTCAGTGTTGCAAATGCACTTCTCATCTGTAATTACACATGTCTAAGGTCTTGTAAAGTGGCTGTATAATTGCTGTAGAGTTGCATTTAAAGGAAATATTGAGGAACTGCATTTCATAAATTACAGTTTGCATGGATCTTACGTACTCTATTTTATGTTGTTGTATTTTCATTAGCAGTGCAAAGGCTATTGCAGAAAATGGAAGAGGGAACTGTGACCTTTTATGTTCACTTTGCAGAAGATAGTAACTTTGTTTTTAAAGAAGCTAATGATATTATTGTCTTTCCTATTAAATCATAGAAAAGGCTTAGGATCAATGCAATTATTTTAAAACAACAGCAACAAAGAAAGAATCCTATCCATTGGTGGTTGCTATTGAATTTTAAAATTAGCTAGAATATTTTTTCTTCATCCTTTTTGGTAGTACAAAAAGATATTTCAACATATTTCAAGATACTTCTTAGGCAAAAAGATTTCACCTTTTAATATATGAAATAAAACTGTGTCTTAAAAGAGTTGTCATGAGATTTCTTACATTTTCAACTTTTTCTTGGTGGTATATAAAGTAGTGGTGATTCTTAGAATTGGTGGTCTCTTCATTTCAAGAAAATATAATGCTAAACAATACAATATCATCCTGTACTACAGTATACCCACTTACAAGTAACCTATAAAAACATGATACAGTTTCTTATGAGGGTTCTAGGACTGAATATTTGTCAGGTTGGGAAATTAGATGTGTGGCCTCAGAGAACTTATTACATAAAAAATCGGGTTATCTTTGGATATTTCATTAAACTAGCCTTATTCAAAAATGCTAGTGGCTGATTTACCACGGGCCTTTTTGAAGAGTGTAATTTAATGGTTTTAGTCTAGTCATCATCTGCATTTCCATTTGCGACTTGTTTTATTTAGAGAACTAAATAAACTTTTCTACATCGCTCTTCTTAGAGCATTGACCAGTTCAACTATGAGAAATACCTACTGTCAATGTCCAGGGAATGTGGATTTCAGCCTGGTAGTCAGTCATCCTGAGAGGATTGTTTTTGCTGCTGAGATCAACTTTGTATAGGAAAACACGATTCATGGATTGTTCTGAAGATGCTGAAGTTGTAGTCACAGTTGCTTTGTATTTAAGATGTTAAAACTAGCTGAAAACTGAATTACCTTATTGGAAAATTTGCAGTGGCCCAAGGAAAACAGTTTCAACATGGTGATTGATTCTGGGAACCAGGGTAACTTAATGCTGTCATGGAAAGTGGGTTTGTATTGTCATGTGAACTGTCCACCTGTTCTGGTCCATGGGGCTTCCTATACACACACACACACAGACACATGTACGTACATCCTCTGTATTCAGGAAGGTTATTCTGATCTTGCATAAGAAAATTCTATGTTTAAAGTCATGGCTCCAGAGTGGGACACTGCTACCATCCGTAATAGATGGCTCCAATAAACACATGCTCAAGTCAGCCTGGCTGATTAGGTCACAACTCTTGAGTATAAATTCAGCGTGGGAAAAGATACTTAACTTTTCCACATACACACAAAATCAGACTTGTCCACACAGTTCTCTATGAATTTTCCACAAATTTTCTTTTGACTCCAAGGTCCTCTTGGAAAAATATGACTCCCAGACTCTGAGGCCTATGTATCAGATGTTTCACTTGGTAAAAGAATTAGGATCTTATATTTTTATTTTTATTTTCTAGTACCTTTGTTAGGAATCTAGCTATATATACAACAAAATGAACAAACAATAAGCCTACTGGATTTTTACCATTGAATGTCCCTGCACAACCAGCCTCTAGATCAAAAACTCAGAACATTTCTAGGACCTTGACTGTCTCCCTGATATCCCTTTAATTCAGGAGCCCAAGATGAACTTTAGTATCTTACTAATTTTAAACTCAGCAAATAAGCTTGCTCTACATTTGTCCAATCCCATTAATTAGAACTTCTTCATGTTAGTAACATCAGAAATGCAGAAGGCACCACCTCCCCACTCCTCTCACTCACTCAAAGCTGACTGCAAGTGGCTGGAAGGTAGACAAGATGGAAAGGTGATGCCTCACTATTTTCTCACAGGAAACTCTCAAATGATGCACAGTGGTTTTTGCTTACAGGGTGACTGCTACTTCATTGTCTGGTTTCAGAATGGGACTGCTAAGAAATAAAATAGGATGTTTGGAGGCATTTCCCCAAAGAGTTGTAATAGAGGCAGAAGGGACTGTCTGGAGGCAATTACTCGGTTGTATTGATACAGATACTTTAGTTACAGCAGACGGAGAGCTGGAATTCAAGTCTCTTGCCCACAATGAAATGGGATCATTTGTTTGTTTTTGAGAGAGAAACACAGCATCATCAGATGCCACATAAATCTTTAACCCACAGTAGCTCAGCTTCAAATGTCTATTATGCTACCTTCCTTTTCATCATAGTCATGTTATGTTTTTCAACAGTCTGAGGTTAGTAGTCACTGTCTTTAAAAGCAAGTTAGCGTAAAAGCAATAAGAGATTGGAAGTGAAGGTGGCAGTATCTAATGTGATTCTTGGTCTGAGAATTTGTGCGGTGTCCACCAGGCACATACAGTCACCCTCATTAATAAGATATTCTGATTATTTAAAAATAAAATGGCAACACTTTTTCTTACAATTTATGTGTAGCTGTTTTTCAAATGGCTGCTAGGTTGTTAATCCATAGACACCTGTTAAGTTGTTTAAAACTAACTATTATATAAAAAGAGAACTATTGTGACTTTTAGACAAGGGTGCCATGGATATATTACTGAGACACTAAGGGTGTCATGACCAAGAAAGCTTGAAAACCATGACTATTTGTGACACACGAACACATTCACACACATCCTGATCAATGGCAGTGTCTGGTGCGAGTTAACGAATGAATGAATGAATGAATAAGGAGGTGCTCCTCTCCGGCTTCTTTCTCATGCTGGGTGTGGGTTCAAGTCAGTCAGCTCAACGTGAGCCCTCCCTAGACAGACTGGGGACAAGGAAATGAGACCCAAGTGAGGTCCTGGGAGAACCATGACACCACCCTGGGCACACAGGAAAGCTTCACCCAGCACAGTGTAAGATGGCGAGAGAGGTTGGCATCTGAGACAAGTGTCAGGGAGCACATGAGATAGCCTGAGAGCAAAAATATTAATATTAATCTCCTCTCACTGCAGGAGAAAGGGCAGTGAGAGAGGCTGAACAAAAGGGAAGGGAGGTGCCAGTTGAGACAAGGACAGGAGGCACAGGCTGGCAGGAGCACCAAGTGGGACACAGAAGAATCAGCAGGTCAAGTCACTGAGTTTGAATGTCAGGGCGATTTACTGAAGAAAAAGAGCAGGTTGGGTTTTCAAAGACAGAGCAATGTGGTCAGGGTCTTGAGAAGGGAATGTCATTATAGCACCAATATTTGACATCACAACAAGGATACCAGAGGTCACCTGGTTGCCACCTCACTTGGAAAGCCCGAGATGGGCTCCAAGCAGTGTTGGAAAGGTTTTCTGAAGCATGAGGGAACATGCAGAAAAGAGCTCAGGGTAGAATCATCGGAGTGAATAATCCAGTATGTTACAAGCAAAGGAAACCAATTTATGTTCTTTCTTTAGGCTGAAAAGCACCACACTGAACTTATATCTTCAGATGTGGCTAGAGAACATGGTCTGGCAGGCTTCACCTTTAGACTCCCTGTGAGGCGAGAGGTATGTGGCTCGAATATAAAACCTTCTCCCACATGGATCATGTCCACCAAGCAGAAGCACTGCATGTCGCGGCAAGCTAGCTGGTGGCTCTGCCTTCAGAGTTCAGACCACATTTTGTCTCATTCTGTCCTTAAGAAGCCTCATTCATTTTACACTGCTGCTCCAATTTTAATGTAGATCACATTTCAGTGTTAGCCCTCCATGATCATGCCATTTAAAATAAAGCATTCCCATCTGTTTGAACTTGCAACATTTACGACTTAATGTCAGAACTTTATTCTTAGTTAAATCATTATTCTCTCCACACATAAGAGCTGTTTATCCTAAGGTATCCCTTATATTTTTACTAGTTCTTCGAGGTTGTATGCTACTGTGGTCTTTCAGGGGGTCCATCTTAAAAAGAATATCTATGATGTCAGGATCACGGAGAAACTCCAAGGAGGCTGCTGAGATGTGTGGAAATTCACTAGGCTGGGCCCAAACCCCAAGGCTATCACATAATAATTGTGACTTTGGGCCCAGTTACGTTACCTCTCTGAACATATGCTTCCTCTTCCATCAAATTGACAAGGCAACAACAGCCACTGTGGGCAGAGTGTGATGAACATGAGTCTTCCACAATCCTGCATGTGAATTCTGGGTCTCCCATGTACTAATACCCTCAATCCAACATGTTCAGACGTGATTCACTCTGAGTCCATATTTCACCATCTGCAAAATAAGAATGAGATTTTCCTCCCAGGGTCATTGAAATAAATAAAGTCAATTATAAGTAGAGTTGCCAAATACCTTGTTTTGGATCCCACCAGCTAGTATTTGAGTTCTCCATTTGGAGAAGAAGAAGAGGTTTTTTTAAATGGGGCATTTATAGTTGTATATATAGTAATGGTAAGTGTTATATTTATCTTGTCATACCATGACTTAGGTGCAATTATCCCTACTTACTCTCCAGGCTTATGTCTTACTACACTGATTTAAAAATTAGATACTAAATATGGGACTTGATTCCACATAAATTCTGGTGCATGAAGGAGACATGAGCACACAGGACGCAGTTCCGAGACGGTGTTCAGGACTCTTACTGTATAAACAGTGCAAGTTAATCTTGGCTCTGATTTCATCTTTCACATTTATTCAGCAATTTCGACTTCTTGGTTCATTTGTTCTTTAGTTTCATTTTTTGTTATAAAAGTCCCGCACATTTATTGAAAAAATTAAGAAATATGGGAGACTTTAAGAAATCACTTGTTTTATTATAGTCAGGAATCACCAGTGCTAATATTGCGGTGTATAAACTTCAGAGTGTGCGTATGTAAGTGTGCAGATGGATATAGATGACATTTCACTGTAAACACATTTGCAAGCTATTTTTCTCTAGGGAGCTTTTTTTGTTGTGGTAAAATACATAGAACATAAACTTGCCCAGTTTAACCACTTAAAAGTGTACGATACAGTAGAATTAAGCACATTCACAATATTTGGCAACCATCACCACTGACGAGTTCTAGAACTTTTTCATCACCCCAAATGGAAACCCCACACCCATTTAGCAGTCACTTCCCTTTGCTGTCTCCTTTTGACTTATCTACTTTCTGTATCTATGGATTTATGTTCTATAGCTGTTTCATATAAATTAAATCATAATTGTCTGATTTTGTATATGACTTCTTTCACGTAACATAATGTTTCCAAGGTTCATTTATGTCATACCAAGTATCAGCACTTTATTCCTTTTATGACTGAATAATATTCCATTGTATGGATGTGACACATTCTGTTTATCCATTCATCAATTGATGGGCATTTGTTCGTTTCAACCTTGTAGCAAGCAGAAATAATGCTTCTGTGAACTTTTACATGCAAGTTGTTGAGTACCTATTTGCATTCTTATCCCTTGGAGTAGAGTTTCACCTGATATTTCACCACGAACATTTTTCCTATGTCATTAAAAATACTTCCACAATGTCTTTTCATAGAGCTGCAGAAAGTGTATTTGTTTTATTAAAATTTATTTCACAATCCCCTATTGCTGGATATTTAGTTGGTTCCAAAAGTTTCAACACTGTAAGCCATGTTTTTAGAGCCATGGAGCCCTCCATAGTTTTTTTTTTTTTTTTTTTTTTTTGCATTTTCTATGGTCCAGACAAATTTCTAGTACCTGTAAATTCTAAAGGATATATGAGGCTTTTCCCATTTTACAGGTGAGAAAACTGAACCAAAGAGACTGACACAAGTGCTCATGGTATTATTGTTGGAGCCCGGGTCAGAATCCAGCCTATTCTAAGCCTGAGCATGTTTAAAGTTCCATTTACAGGAATATTTTCTAGAAGAGGTATTTATAAATCAAACGATATGCAAAATATTAAATTGTTTATTGCAGAACTTTTAACAGACAAGAAAGATATTTTTGGTAACTCCATCAGGATTGAGTCAAGAATTCTAAAGATTTAATTTGACTCCAAGGTGCCTTTCCAAAATTGATACTATAATCTCTGGTATGAAGGCCATACTTAAACTGCATAAAAATGAGTTTCTTGTTTATGTAGATCATAAATTTACTGCTAAGGCACAAATGTGAATCTAAGAGGTCTCAGATTATAGAAGGAGTGGTTAGAATTCATGGCATCATGCTCTGAGTCCTTTGCATCTGGCTAATCATGATCAATCTTTTGATGAGTAATTCAAATTTGGCGGATGTCGACATGAAAAAAAGAAACTCCCTCCAAATTCTCTTTAGGAGGAAAGTTGGTATTTGGTACATGATGTTCATATCCTTCAACAGAACTCATTTTTTTGAAAAGTGGAAATGTGTTTTCCACAGGGAACCTGCTGCTTTGTGTGAGAACTAGCTTGATAATTGCTCTAACTTCTGTATCGAATACCAGATTGAAAATAACTTTTGTACTATGAGTAATCTTGGTTTAATGGTTATAACAGAACCAGTCCTGAATTGGTAAGAAAACAAAATTTGTGGTTTTTAGAGTTATTTTTTTAACCACATTTACTTATTAAATAGAATAAAAAGAATGTAAATGGAGAGTGCCATCATTAATGTTCCTTGACAGATATAATCTTTACCTGATAAGTTGTTTCCAGCTAATAGTTTTGCAGAAAACTATCTGATAGCCCTGAGCCAACATCTAGTACAATGCCTGACCTCTTAGAAATTATTACTCTAAGTTACTGCATTGATTTCAAAAAAGTAGTGAGAAGATTAAAATTTATTTCTTTATGCAACAAATTTATTGAGCGCCCATGCTCAAAGTATTAGGAACGTATCAACGCACACAAACAATACTCTACTCTCATGGAGGCTGATGTCTAGACCAGGTAGCAGGGACAAAGCAGATTCAAAACAGACAAGCAAAATGCTGTGTCAGATGGTGATAAACATAGAGAAAGGAAAACAAGAGTGACAGTGACTTCTCAAGGAAGAGAGTGATGGAGCTTGAAGATGGAGGAGGGGCCAATAGCCAGGAAGTTCAGGCGGCCTCTAGGGGTTGAAAAAAGGCAGGAAATGTTCCCACCCTCCAAGCCTCTGGCAGCCACCTGGTCTATGACACCAGGACTTGAGCTCAGTGAATCAGATTTCAGATTCTGTAGCCCAGAACTACAAAGTAATGCACCTATGTTGTTTTAAGCCACTAAATGGGCTCAGCGCCTGTGGCTCAATGGGCTAAGGCACCAGCCACGTACACCTGAGCTGCCGGGTTCGAATCCAGCCTGGGCCCACCAAACAACAATGATGGCTGCAACCAAAAAATGGCCGGGCGTTGTGGCGGGCGCCTGTAGTCCCAGCTACTTGGGTGGCGGAGGCAAGAGACTCGCTTGAGCCCAAGAATTGGAGGGGTGTGAGCTGTGATACCATGGCACTCTATCCAGGGTCACAGCTTGAGGCTCTGTCTCAAAAAAAAAAAAGCCACTAAATGTGTGTAATTTATCACAGCAGCCTTAGGAAATGAATGCGGTTTCAAAAGGACTGAACAATTTTCGAAGCTGAGATGTTAGACGGAATGAGTTCAAAAGCTGGGAGCCAGTGGTGAGTGCCTGGGAGCATGTGTGGGAGAGTGCAGTGAGTGGGGTGTGGCCATCACATGCTTGGATGACAAGGGACAGGGCACAGAGTTGGAGGTGAGGAGACCCAGGACCTCTAAGTAGTTCAGAGGGTCACCTAAGTGGGCATGAAATCCTCGAGGGTCATGATAAAGATGGCACAGGAGAGTGTGGCCCTCAACCAGGAGCTAAACTCAGGGTCTGAAGATGAATGGCAATAAGCAAAGGTGGCTGATGGTTTTGATTGCATGAGCCTCCCGAGAAGGACAGGGAAGAGAATGAGACTACAGTTTGGAAGAGGGACAGTGAGGAATGAGAATGACACCACCTCACCTCTAGGCTCTTATCCCTCATATCCCATGAACACTATGGGGGCAGAGCAGCCACTGCTGGAGAGAGTTGCAGGGAAAGCACACAGAGGAGTGAGAAGGTGAGGCAAAGTGTGCCGATGGGTGGGAAGGTGAGGGAAAGCACACTGATGGTAGATGGGTGGGAAGATGGGGGAAAGCACACTGATGATAGATGGGTGGGAAGGTGGGGGAAAGCATGCTGATGGTAGATGGGTGGGAAGGTGGGGGGATGCACGCTGATGGTAGATGGGTGGGAAGGTGTGGGAAAGCATGCTGATGGTAGATGGGTGGGAAGGTGAGGGAAAGCACGCTGATGGTAGATGGGTGGGAAGGTGAGGGAAAGCACGCTGATGGGTAGATGGGTGGGAAGGTGGGGGAAAGCACGCTGATGGTAGATGGGTGGGAAGGTGAGGGAAAGCACGCTGATGGTAGATGGGTAGGAAGGTGAGGGAAAGCACACTGATGGGTAGATGGGTGGGAAGGTGGGGGAAAGCACGCTGATGGGTGTATGGGTGGGAAGGTGGGGGAAAGCACGCTGATGGTAGATGGGTGGGAAGGTGAGTGAAAGCACGCTGATGGGTAGATGGGTGGGAAGGTAGGGGAAAGCATGCTGCTGGGTGTATGGGTGGGAAGGTGGGGGAAAGCACGCTGATGGGTAGATGGGTGGGAACATGGGGGAAAGCATGCTGATGGGTGTAGGGGTGGGAAGGTGGGGGAAAGCACCCTGATGGGTAGATGGGGAAGGTGGGGGAAAGCACGCTGATGGGTAGATG
>CAUYON010029795.1:0-23440 GCA_963573935.1 Arctocebus calabarensis
TTTTTTGAGACAGAGCCTCAAGCTGTCACCCTGGGTAGAGTGCGTGGCATCACAGCTCATAGCAACCTCCAATTCCTGGGCTCAAGCGAGTCTCTTGCCTCTGCCTCCCAAGTAGCTGGGACTACAGGCGCCCGCCACAACACTCGGCCATTTTTTGGTTGCAGCCGTCATTGTTGTTTGGCGGGTCCTGGGGCTGGATTCAAACCCGCCAGCTCAGGTATACATGACTGGCGCCTTAGCCCGTTGAGCCACAGGCGCCAAGCCAGCAACCTCAAACTCTTGGGCTTAAGTGATTCTCTTGCCTCAGCCTCCCAAGTAGCTGGGACTACAGGCGCCCTCCACAACACCTGGCCAATTTTTTTTTTTTTTTTTTTTTTAGCAGGCCCAAGCCAGGTTCGAATCCACCAGCCTCGGAGCATGTGGCCAGCGCCCTAACCACTGAGCTATGGGCACTCAGCCTTCATAACCTTTTCAAATGCAGGGTTGTCCAGCCTGTACTTGAAAATCTGTGATAGAAAACTCCCAACTACTCCCTTCAGGCAGGACCTAGAAAAGAGAACAGATAGCTCACAACAGGCATTTCCCACTGGCTTCACTGTTTCCTGACAGTGCTGCCTTGGGCAACTTGTTTAACCTAATGAGAAATTTTCTTCTCTGTGAAATGGCAATAATTTTAACTGTTCCATAAATTGTTGTATTAAGTAAGATATATGTAATAAGCACAATACTTGGCATATAGTGGGTGCTCAGTAAAATATTATCATTATCTGTTTCACTTATTAATGCTAGTTCTATGAACTACACAGAATCTAGTATGTTAGCTCTTCAGATACTTGATACAGATCTTTCTTTCTTTCTTTTTTTTGAGACAGAGCCTCAAGCTGTCACCCTGGATAGAGTGCTGTGGCATCACGGCTCACAGCAACCTCCAATTCCTGGGCTCAAACGAGTCTCTTGCCTCTGCCTCCCAAGTAGCTGGGACTACAGGTGCTCACCACAATGCCCATCCATTTTTTGGTTGCAGCCATCATTGTTTTCTGGGCCCAGTCTGGATTCGAACTTGCCAGCTCAGGTGTATGTGGCTGATGCCTTAGCCCGTTGAGCCACCGGCGCTGAGCCTCTTTCTTTTTTTAGGGGGGAGCAAGTCTCACTTTGTTGCCCTCAGTAGAGTGCAATGGCATCCTAGCTCACAGCAACCTCAAACTCTTGGGCTCAAGTGATTCTTTTGCCTTAGCCTCCCAAGTAGCTGAGCCTACAGGCACCCACCACAATGCCTGGCTACTTTTAGAGACAGCATCTCCCCCTAGCTCAGACTTGTCTCCAACTCATGAGCTCAGGCGATCCGCCCGCCTCAGCCTCCCAGTGTGCTGGGATTACAGGCAGTTATTTCTTTCAACCAACATTTATTGAGCCCCATGTTCCAGGAATTTGCTCCTGTGCAGCTTATGGTCTAGTGGGAGAGGCAGGTACTTAAAAAGTACATGCACAAATACATGTAAAATTTCACCTGTAGCAAGTGCTGCAAAGAAGAAATTAATGTGCTCTGAGATATCAATAGGTGGGTTCAGGGAAGACAACTAAAGGGCAAGCAGGGGTTAAGAAGGCAGACACCGCAGGGAACATTATTCTAAGTGGGGAAACAGCAAAGACCATGCAGCCGAAGGACTATGACCCATTAGGGGAAAGTGGAAGACCAGCGGTGCACAGAGGAGAGGAAAGATGGTGAAGCAGAGGGGGGACCAAACTTAACCACGAAGACATTGTTCTTTAGGATCAATGAGAAGCCATTAAATGCTTTGAAATAAAGGAGTGGGGTCAGATTTATCCAGGGAGCAGCAGCTCTGGGTGACCAGCTAGACCACTGCAATGGTTGAAGCAAGAAGGAGGCAGCATGTGCCAGGAGGGCAATAGAGACAGAAATGACAAGCTCCAGGGAGATTTGGGAGGTAAAATCAACAGAACTTACTGCTGTACTGGACTTGGGCAGTGAGGGTAAGGGAGAAGGGGTATCAAAGATGGCACCTTTTGTAGCTTGTGTGACTAAGTGGATAATGCTGCTACTCACCAACTCAGGAGACTGTGGAAGAGGAGCAGGTTTATACATGCTGAGACTAACACTTAATAAGCACAGGTTGTTATGCAGGTCTAGGGCTTAAAAAGAAAGTTCTGGGCTCAGTGCCTATAGCTCAGCGGCTAAGGCACCAGCCACATACACCAGAACTGGCAGGTTCAAATCCAGCACGGGCCTGCCAAACAATAATGCAACTACAAAAAAAAAAAAAAAAAACTGGGCATTGTGGCAGGCGCCTATAGTCCCAGCTATAGGCAAGAGAGGCTAAGGCAAGAGATGGTTTAAGCCCAGGAGTTTGAGGTTGCTGTGAGCTATGACACCACTGCACTCTACCTAGGGCAACATAGTGAGACTCTGTCTCAAAAAAAAAAGAGTTCTGGACTCAGAGATTTGGGTCTTATCAGATTCACTCCCTTGCTCGCTATTCAGGGTTCTGGCCTCCAAATTCTAACCTATCAGTGCCACATTTAAATTATGGTAGACAGTGGTCCAACCTGTGTGGATTTTTTTTTTTTTTGAGACAGAGTCTCACTATGCCATCACAGCTCACAGCAACCTCCAACTCCTGGGCAGCAATTCTCCTGCCTCCATCTCCCAAGTGCCTAGGACTACAGGCGCCTGCCACAACGCCTGGTTATTTTTTGGTTGCAACCGTCATTGTTGTTTGGCGGGCCCGGGATGGATTCGAACCTGCCACCTCAGGTGTATGTGGCTGGCACCCTAGCCGCTTGAGCCACAGGCACTGAGCCTCTGTGTGGATTTTAACAGGACTATTAGGTCCCTGACCTGGACCCTGAGGGACTATTAATTCAACCTCAGATTAAATTATCTTTTGTTACCCTCCTTATCCAGCTGGCTCACTTTGTGAGTATCACCAACCAAAACCCAGGAGTCTTTATTTCACACGAATTGCCATCAAGACAGTTTTGCCTTGTCCATTACTTGCAACTGATTTCTTTTTCTTTACAAACAAATTTGAACTCTTTGTTGAATGCTCTCAGTGGATGGGCTCATCCTTCCAAGCCTCTGAGATAATTTAGGTTCTTGATTCTGGCTTCATCTCAACAGCTCACACATTTGCATTCAATCAACCTAATCCAAGGACTTTCCACTTGGGACCCCGTAGAGTCCTAGAAATTGGGCAAGAAAAAGAAATTACACCTTTATTTTCACTAACCTCTAACTGAAATTCCACATTTCCTTCCCATCATGAGCATGGGTAAAACCACCCAAGTCATACTAGCAATGCCTGTGACTTATCACTAATAGACACCACAGCTATTTTTATATCTCACTACAGTTGTAAAAACTCAAAATATTGTTTATCTCATTGCTATTTGGAAAATACAAGTAGTTATTACACTTATTGCTAGATCTTATTAAATGTATTAAAAAGCACGTATAATTTTTTAACATTTTGTTAAACTGTTTCAATTGGTTTCCTTTGTAATCTTATATATTTTATTTTGTGGGTTTAAAAACAATTCTGAGAAGGAATCAGTAGATCTCTCCAGACTGCCAGAGGTGTCCACGGCACACACACACAAAAAAGTTGAAACCCCTGGCCTGATGGAACTCCTTCCAGGCCTCCTGGAGAGCACCTCTCTGAATTAACCAGGTTCATATATTCATACATTCATGCATTCTCCTCAGGTCCCACAGGCAAGGGACTGGATTATGTAGGAACAGAACACTATAGGTGGACAAAATAAGTGGTGGGAAATGGAATAGGGAGAGGAAGGAAAAAGAGGAGAAGGAAAAACAGGAAGTGGGTCAGGAGGCAGATTTTATCAAAACCCCAGGAAACACACAGCTGTGGAAAACTCAACCTTTATTATTACCTGCCTAGTGCAGGGGATTAAAATTGCCTCAAGCTAGGTCCATATATTAGTGTAAAAATCTGTGTCTCTCCCCCCAAAAATGTACAAACCCCAAGTGATTATAGAAAAACCAATATGGCAACTACAATAGAGATGTCCAACCCGTGGGCCACAGGCCATGGCTCCCTCTTTCCCCCTAATCTCAATATTTACTCCACAGAAACAGACAGGCTTAGAGAAGTTCTAGCTACAACATGGCAGGTGGGAAATTGGGATAACTGAGGGTTGGGGCAGGGATCACCCCCAGGTCCAGTGTTTCAGGTGATGGAGGAGGAAGAAGCCAAAGCTGATGACAGTTCCAGGAGTAAGCACAAGGAAACATCTTTCTCCCCTTCTTGTCCTCCTCACCACCCCCCAAATTCTCAGCCAGTGGGGTCCAGTGTGTGACAGGAAGAGAGGCTTGGGGCATGGCCACCTCTCCAGGAACCAGTGTTGTCCAGTGCAGCCCAGGAGTTCCAATGGGCCACGTCCAGTGTCTGCCCCTATATTTGCCACCACCCTTCCCCAAGGGATGGCAAGAGGAGGTCAGAGAGGATCCCATCCACAGGCCCAGCTGGGTGGGTGGTGGGGGCTTCTAGGAAGGAAGAATGGGAAAGAGACATGACAGTGTCTCTGGGAAGGGGGGCATCATCTCCCTGGCAGGCCCAGCCCACCTGTGGTCACCCTGCCTTCTCTTAGTGGCAATAGGCAGTCAGAAGGGGAGTGAAGTGAGGGTGCCATTGGCTCCTCTTGTTTTAGTGTCACTGGCTTCCCCTGGATCACTCCCTGAGGAAGAAGCAGCTGATGTGATTCACACTATGTTGAGGGCATCCTCTGCCAGGAATCGATGCAGCTGGGAAAAGGGTGGTCGCTGCTCAGACTCTCGGCTCCAACACCGAAGCATCAGTTCATACAGGCACTGTGGGCAGGCAGGTGGCCTGGACAGGTACACCTGTAGTATTACAGTGTGGAGGCACAGGGGACAAGTGGTATTTAGTCTCAAAGATGTCCATGTCATGCTCTGCCCCTCAGAGCCCCACCATCACCTCACACCCATCTTCCTTCCCCTCTGCTCTGACCTGCCGGCCCTGGTCCCGGAAGAACTCCCCTGCATTCTCGATGACTTGCTCATCAGTGAGTTGCCCAAAGGGCTGGGCCCTGCAGAGCATCAACACCTCCCATAAAGTTACCCCAAAGGCCCACACATCACTTGCAGTGGTGAACTTCCCCTGGCACACAAAGAAGGCAACAAAGGCAAAGAAGAGCATTAAGCAGTGCACACTGTGCTCCCCTGCTATGCAAGCCCAACTCCCACTCTGGGCCTCGCCAAGGTCTGACCCCACCTACCCAAGCCCAGGCTCTCCACACTCCTTAGCTGGCCCATCTTTCCCAGTAGGCCTGCCCCCTCTCCCTCGGGCTCTGCCTTCTTTCTCCATGGTCTACCTCCTGGGCCCACCTCTTCTTTCCGCCCTCCCCCATTTTCTGGTTATGACACATCTCCCTGCCCAACCCCTTCTGTCTCCAGCTTCCTCCCTCCCCTTTATCTCTTGAGCTGTCTGCTACCCAAACTCCACCTTGGTACCTGGACTCTTCCTATCATACCACAGCATCCTACTTTCTCTAGTCCTGTGAGCCAAAGGAGCCTCACTTTATAGAGAGCGTAAGGGATTGGGGACAACCAGAGCCATGAGTGGCAGCCAGTGCTTTCACCACCTGCCCTGACCCTGCTGACCTGTGCCCAGGCTTCTCACCATGAGGATGCACTCCCAGGCCATCCACCGAATGGGCAGCACCGCCCGGCCCTGCACACGGTAATAGTCCCCAGCATAAAGATTCCGGCTCATGCCAAAGTCAGCGATTTTGATGGTGAAATTCTCCCCAACTAGGCAGTTCCGTGTGGCCAGGTCCCGATGCACAAAGTTGAGTGTGGCTAGATAGCGCATGCCTGAGGCAATCTGGGCTGCCACGTGCAACAACATCGCGTAGCTGAGAAAGGAAGCCATGACAGAGGGTCACAAGGACAGCTTCACAGAGTCCCATCCAGGAGAGGAAAGCAGCCCCTCTCCCCAGAGGGTCAGGTCACTCCTGCTCCCTGTGCTGAGACGCTCTTCAGTTTACACAAAGCCATCGTGGCTTCCCACTCAACCTCTCTGGCCCATCCAACCCTAAGGAGCTCTTCTTGCATTATGCTTCCCAATCTGGACTTGGGCTGAGGGTGAGAGAGGGCAGAAGAGAAGTCATGACAGGGCCCAAGTTCCTCACCGCCCCACACAGTCCTCTGCTCACCGCCTTTCTGTCCACAGTCCTGGACTAACATGTCACATGTTCCTCACACCAGGACCCTCCTGGAACCCCTACCCACCTTCCTACACCATGTTCCCCTCTCTTTTCCTCTGGGCTGTACTGAGGGGAGAGGAGTCCTCCTGGGTGGGCAGGTACCTGATGGTGGGCCCCTGGGCAGCCTCCCCATTTCCAGAGTCGCCCTCAGCCGCCTTGTCCTCTAACTGGTGGGCACTGAGGAACTGGTTCAGGTCTCCGTTCTCCATGTAGTCGGTAATCATGCAGAGGGGGTCGTCCTGCACACACACGCCCAGCAGCCGGATGATGTTGGGGTCCTTGAGCCTCGACATGATCTTCACTTCCTTCAGGAAATCATTCCTGGAGAAGCACGAGGACAGTGAGGGGGTGCCGAGGAGGTAGGCTGCACCTGCTCTTCTGCTCAGGTGGACCAGGCGCCCCAACTACCCTACCCTAGACAGCACCTTCTGTCAGTCCCACCATAGTTCTCTCTGGGTTGCTCCCCACCCTCCATGGCTTCCATTAGCTCCTTCCTGACGCCAGCCCTAGTCCTCACCTGGCGTTCTTGGTGGCATCTGGCCGTAGGATCTTGACAGCTACCAACAAGGGGTGTCCCTTGCGTACAGTAAGGGGGAAATCAAGACTGACCAGATCTTGAGGGTTCTCTACCTCACACAGGTGTACCTGGAAAAAGAAAATCTTTTGCTTAGAGGGTCACAATAAGGTTCACCAAGGTCAAGGGTCAAATGGGGCAACACAGTCACAGATAACAAGGTTCCCAGCCAGGGGGATATGCAGGCATGGCATCAGAGCAAACAACTGACTGGGACAGACACTACCAATGGCTGGGCAGGCATCCTCCTTACCTCCCCAAACTGGCCCTCGCCAAGCTTCTCCTTGAAGCGAAGCTGGGATCGAGGGAAATCCACTCTGGGGGGCCCATCCCCAACTGCCCCTGGGGGCAGCGCAGGCACAGCATAGGTGTTGCCCCCAGTGACGCCCTGCAGGGTGACAATGTCAGCCTCGGCATAATGGGGGACGCTGTTCTGGGGAGGCGGGGGCAGAAGCGGGGCACCTGGCTTCTCAGGCTCCATATAGTCCCCACTGCAGGCTGGAGGGGTAAGGGGAAGAAGACAGGACGAGGCATCAGGGACAATGCCTGAGAGCCAAGGTTGTCCCCATCCCAGCCTCCTGGAAGCCCTGTATCTCCAGTCAGGTAGGAGACTGGGTCTACCCTCTATTTTCACTGGTATTCCACCCACCAATCTCTAACCAGACAAGACACTGGCCTGGGATAAAAGTTAGCTATTCCAGAGAAGGCTTTTAAGGCAATGGGAATAGCTGAGCAGAACTGCCATAAGGTCTTACTCGCTAGTCATCTTCCAGCCCAGCCCCAGGGAAGATCAAGTCGAGGCTCAAGGACCCCTTAGATATGTCTTGGCTGGAAGAGGAATTTCTCTCCTCACCTCAGAAAAACAATGGTTCCAGTACCTGGTCACCCTCTCCTTTCCAAACCCTTATCCTGTTCTCCACCAACTGCCTCCCTCCTCTCCCTTAGCTATCCTCCCTGCTTTCAGCCTGGCTCCTCCCTGCCATGGCTCCAAACCCTTCCAACCTCACACACCAAGCTCAAAGACAATGGCACACAGAGAGAGGGAGAGGGTGACAATTCTTCACACCCCAACACAGGTGTCTACAGACAGGAGAAGCAGAGCTGTCCCCTCTTAGCCCTGGGGAAGAGGCCACAGTGAGAAGGCAACACCAAGGAGAGAGGGAGCAGACAAAAGGGTGGGGGTATGAGACTTCACCTCTGGGACTACAGAGAGAGGACACATGTAGGGGAGAGGGCAAGCACTCAGGGTGACAGGCCCTCCTCCTGCAGCTCTAGAGAAAGGGGAAAATAGGAAGAGTCACAGGAGAGCCTGGGGCCACCACAGCAACCTCCTGCCTAGCTCAGGAGAGCTAAAGAAATGGCATGGAAGAAGAGTGCCAGAGGAGGGGGGCAGAGCTGAGAACCAGTGGACTTTCTACTCCTCAGTTTGAGGGAGATGTCTGAAAAATGAACAAGAAGCAGGAGAAGTGAGCTAAGGGCACAAGAGCTTCCTTCCAGGGAGCTCAGGAGAGCAAAAGAGGCCACAGTGGGGAGAGGAGGGAGTGCCAGGTGTGAGGGCTTTTCCCTGCCCCAGCAAGGGCACGGGAAGGCTGGCAGAGCCCTGAGGCAGAGGGGCTTACCCTGGGTGTTGGTGGGTTTGGCCCAGGCGGGTGTGGGGGGGCCCGGGCCTCGAGGGGGACGGGCGTAAGTGGCCAGAAGGAGGCGGTAGGCTGGATTGGAGAGCAGCAACGCTGTCGGGAGAAGGAGGAGGGGAGACACGGGGAAGGGATGAGACTCAAGGCTAGACAGACAAGATTGGACAAGGCCAGGGCTGATGGGAATGCCTGTACTAAGACACAGAGACAGGACAGAATAAGGACTTGGGGAGTTATGGCTAGCTGGATGGATAATGAATGGGTAGATAGATGGATTAAGGATGATGAGATGGACAGATGGATGATAAACAAACGTTTGAAAGGTTGTATAGTTGGTAGGATGGATGGTTAGATAAATGGAGAATGGATGGATGAATATAGATAGATGGATGTTAGGACAGATGAATGAATGTATGGATATAGATACAGGAATGGATAGAAGGAAGGAATAAACAAATGAACATGGTAAGTCTAGGAGAAAAGAGAAACCAGGGAGACACAATGAAAGGTTTCAACAAAGAAAAAAGAGAGTTGAATCTGGGACCCAGGACAGGATGAGCCCACAGGGCACTATGGGTAACGTGGGAAATTCTCAAGGGAGATATGGTAGATACATGGAATAATGTAGACAGTAACTAGGGGCACAGAAATAAGAAAATGAGTTGGAACAGAGAATGACAGGAAAAGAAGAGAATGGAAAAGGAGAGGGAAAGGGATTCAATAAGAAAATAGGCAGAGAGAATGGAGGTGGGACTGGGACATGGCAGGTCTTACCAGAGCTGCTGGGAACACAGGGAGCAGAGTGGGGTGGATTCCCACGAGGCCGGGGCTCCTGGTAAGGGGGTGGCTCTCGAGGACCTGGGCGATTGTTGATGAGTATGGTGTCCCCAGGAACAGACAGATGAACTGTCAGCTCCTCTTCCAATACCCGCCGCTCAGCCTTGTCATGGGGAAGAGGAAGCATTAACTGTGGCCACTGCTCAGCACACACATCATGGTACTTTGTTACACACTACACCTATATTCTCTCCCTCAGTCCTCACAACAGTCCTGTATTTTTAGCTACTATTATCTCCATTTCACAGGTAAAGAAAGCGAAGCTCAAGAGCATTTAACTAACCTCCCTGCCTGACATCCCACAATATGATTCTAACCTAAATCTGAGCTGTCCATAATTAGCAACCTTAATGCGATCACCACCACTGGACTCTGACCAGGAGACGTAGCTTGGGGTTTACCAGCCTTCTTCTATTTACCCTCAGTGCCAATCTCTACCTGTTTCCACCTACTTCTGCCCCAAGAGGCTGACCAGTGTAGACTGTCAATAGGCCTAATTTGGGTTGACCAGGAGTTTAAACTCCTATAGGAGTTTACACGGGAGTCAGAAAGTGGGGTCAGGGTATCTATTCCCTAGGACCTCCCTCAAGGGTGGTGGACTACAGCCACTGCCCCACCAGACATGCTCCCCCTCAGTCTTGGTAACTGCTGCCTCCTCTCACTCAGCAGGCCTAGGTAGGGGAACTGCCCTGCTCCTCTGACTCCCATACACCCTGACTGCAGTGGTCTCTTTATTGAGCCCTCCTCAGAAAAAGGATGTGTGATGAGACTGTGTCCTGCAGTCCCCACTGGATCCAGATTTATGCAGGAGACCATCCTCCCTCCACACACATGCCCAGCCCTGCCCACCTTGCTGAGGAGTCTGCGCCAGTGCAGCCGCCAGAGCATGAGGGCAATGATGAGCAGCAGCAGCAGGATGATGGCCACCAGGCAGCCGATGAGGATGGCGGTGGGGCTCCCCTCGGCCTTGGCCACAGGCTGCTGGCCCCGGGGCTCCAGCTCTAGCAGAGGCAGAAGAGTCAGCACTGTAGGAGGCTCCCACCTGTCCTGAGGGGAGGCCCGTGGAGGGGCAGTATACAGGGTCCACACACCCCAGGAGGCCCCAGGGCTGCTCACCCAAGCTGCTGAAATTGGTGGGAGGAGGGCCAGGTGGCCACCAGGGAGCTGGTGGGAAGGTGCCCCCCAGAGCTGGAGAGGAGTTGTTCACCACATCTGGAGAGAAGGAAGAAAGGAAAGGAGGGAGTTGGAGAAGGAGACACAGGGAGCTGTCAGTAAAGGAGCAAGAGCAGGGGTGACTCTCAGTCACAGCTGGAAGGCCTAGCTGGGGCAGATGGTAACGCCTCAGTTGCTGGATGGTAGGGATGAGGAGGGCTCCTCAGGGAAGCCCATTGTGAGAGTCTGGGGTGTCAGGAAGCATGTAGAAGAGGATATTTCTCAACTAGCACTCAAGTATCTCAATACTTGAACAATAGTACTGTCAGACTGACTCAATCGTTTCTGAGTGAGGGTTCATAAAGGAAAGATAGAGATATGTAGGGAATGAGCAGCAGAAAGGGGCACGTATGGTTAAGGCTCATGGGTGAAAGATATGACGCCAGGAACGATTTTTTGTTTTGTTTTTTGTTTTGAGACAGAGACTCAAGCTGTTGCCCTGGGTAGAGTGCCATGGCATCATACCTCACAGCAACCTCCAACTCCTGGGCTCAAGCGATTCTCCTGCCTCTGCCTCCCAAGTAGCTAGGACTACAGGTGCCTGCCACAATGCCCGGCTATTTTTTTTTTTTTAAAGTTGCAGCCATCGTTGCTGTTTGGCGGGCCTGGGCTGGACTCAAACCTGCCAGCTCAGGTGTATGAGGCTGGAGCCTTAGCCGCCTAAGCCACAGGCGCCAAGCCCAGGAACAGGTATTTTGGGGCACTGCAGGGTTAGGAATTAGGTCAGTTGGCAATACCAGTGTTGGGGATTGGGCACACTCAGGAACTTACCAGAGATGAAGGCGATCTCACTGAAGAGTAGCCAGGGCCCCGCAAAGAAGAAGCGGCACTGCAGAAAGCGACCCACACGGCCACCCAGGGGCACTGAGACAACCCTGGCTCTGGGGTCTCCCAGGCTGCCACCCAGGTTGTGTCGCATGGGCTCCCCCTCCCAGGCCATGGCAGGGCCTCGTTTGAAGTGACATTCCACCCCACCAGGCAGGCGAGCTCCCAGCGTGTGCATGTTGTTACAGTGGACCTGGGAGAAGAGGGACATAGGGTCAAGGCCGGGAAACCCTGGGGACACCCCAGCAGCACCTAGCCTGGCTTCAGAGCCCTCCCTGAGAGCTGGACTTACTCACCTGCATGGCCTGGAAGGCCCTCAACCGGTCAAACTCAAACTCCATCTCCAAGTAGCCACTGGGGAAGCTGTGGTTGCTCCATCCCACATAGTCATAGCCTGGCCAGACCCGTAGCTCCTGGCTCTTCCTAAAGTCATCCAGTCCCACCACACCATCTGCCAGCTGGCCCAGACCACCATACTGCAGCCTGGAGAGGAGGGGACAAGGAAGAGGAAGTTAGAAGGAAAGATAGTCTTGACATCTACGCACTCTGCCCCCACTCCCTAGTAGCCTGGCCAGCCACTCCCATCCACTCATCCTCCCCACCCCCACTGCACCCTCATGCAGCTCACTCTTCCCTTTTCCCCATACTACCCCCAGGACTATCACAGGTAATTTGTAGGTCACACCCTGCACAAAGGCATTACCTAGAAGGGGTAATATTCGATCTATGATGTATTTATTGTGACAATTTCCAATAGATATGTATTAGCAGAGGGGTGTCTTTTCCTAATTTGTACAAAATGTCATATGGGGGTGGCGCCTGTGGCTCAGTGAGTAGGGTACTGGCCCCATATACCGAGGGTGGCAGGTTCAAGCCCAGCCCTGGCCAAACTGCAACAACAACAAAAAAATAGCCAGGGGCGGTACCTGTGGCTCAAAGGAGTATGGTGTCAGCCCCATATGCTGGAGGTGGTGAGTTCAAACCCAGCCCCAGCCAAAAAAAAAAAAAAAATAGCCAGGCATTGTGACAGGCACCTGTAGTCCCAGCACTCGGGAGGCTGAGGCAAGAGAATTACCTAAGCCCAGGAGCTGGAGGTTGCTGTGAGCTGTGATGCCACAGCACTCTACCAAGGGTGACAAAATGAGACTCTGACTCTAAAAAACAATAATAAAAATAATTAAAAAAAAAATGACATATGGGCTACTGGCCACCCTGCCCTTCATTCCTGGTTCCTGGTCCTGTCCCTTGAGGCCCCACATAATGGATATCTCTCCCCAGTTCTTACATATCACTGCCCAGACTACTTATAAGCCCGCCACACTCAGCCCTCCCTCTCACCCAAGGCCCAATGTCCTGCACAGCCCATTCCCCCTTACCCGCCTATAGTATGTCCATCGTAGGTGGACCCCCTTACCCGCCTACAGTATGTCCATCGTAGGTGGAGTCATTGAGGTACACAGCCTCTGATAAGTACATCGTCTGCCCCACAGGGGCAGTGTAAGACAGGAGTCCATCTGGGGAGATTGGGAAGGGAGTGACAGGTATGAAGCTTCCATCCCATCCTTGCATCAGGCCTTGGCAGGTTCCCCACAAGGTTCCCCTTTCTTGTATCCCACCACTTGCTCACTAGCCCATTGGTGTGGAGGAGGTGATGTTAGTCAGACCCCTCCTCACTCAAGAGTAACAGCTTCCCCACGGAGGAGGAGGATCCTGGACACTGGGCTCCCCATGCCCTACCCCCAGGCCAGGAAACACTCTCAGGAAGCTAAACTACAACTCACCACTCCACAGGCAGCCATAGAGTTCCACCCGCAGACAGACGCTCATGACCCGGTCAGCCCGGGGGTAGAAGCGTACAAGTTGGGCGATCATGGGAGGCCCCAGGTCCTTGAGCACCACTCCCTCAGGGTCCTCATTACCTGAGATCACCTGTGGGCCAGGAAGCAGGGGGTGGACAGGTGTGAAGGGCTCCATGTCAATTCCCAGCTACCAGCTGCTCCGTGGCTCAGCCCACGGTGGCCACAAGGAGATTTGTGAAGGGTTACCCCAAGCACACAGCACTGTGGGGGCACAGCCAGGCTTTTATAGGAGAGATTTCTGACCCTCTCTCAGCCCAACAGTCCATACTCAGACTAGACTCAGCTCTCCTCTCTCCTTATCTGGCTCCATCCATTCATCACCCAGACACTAATCCCACTGTGTGCCTACTCTACCCAGTCCTCACAGCCCTGCACCCCTGCCTCAGCTTCCCCCTCTTGTCTCATTCCTCTGTTCATTCAGCAGAAGTTGGCTGAGAGCCCGCTGTGCCAGGCATGTTCTCAGTGGTGAGCGTCAGTCCCTGCCCCTGCAGGATTGAGATTCCAACAGGGGAAACAGCTGTGAAGAACAGCAGGCAGGGTGTGGGGACAGAGCAGTGAGGTGGAGGAGTCCCTGTGACATCCTTCTTCCTCTCACACTGGAGGGCAGGGAAGGAGTCTTTCATACTTGGAATCTCAGTCCTGCAGGGATAGAAGAAGACAGACACCTCAGGGAGAACTGAATGGAGTGGGAGAGGCCTGTGGATGTCTGGGGAAGGAGCTTTCCAGGCACAGAGAACAGCAAGTGGAAGTGTACTGAAGCAGCAGGAATGGGCCCTGCTTGTCCTGGGAAGAAGAAGAAGAGCAGTGCGGCCAAGGAGGAGCAAGAAACAAAGAGATGCAGGCAAGGCAAGAGCTAGGCCAGGCTGAGTCTTCTGCACCAGCCAGGAGCTCAGCTTTTGTTCTGCCAGAGTGGAAGGCCAGTCGAGAGGTGTGAGCTAGCTGCAACATATCTGACTACATGTTCTAAAGTCCACTAGACATAGTCCCAAAGTGGAGGTTTGACTCCAGGCAGAAAAGGGCAGCAATAAGAGTTTGGCATCTACCACATTGATCTAAGGCCAGGGCAGGGGAGCTGGAGTGGTGAGGAGCGATCAGACTCAGGAACTACCATGGAAGTAGAACAGATGGCCTTGCTCATGCTTTGGAAGAAGGAGGTGAGAGAAGCAGAAGGATGAAGGATATCACCTTAGCTTATGGTTTGGGTAACAGGGCAATAGTGGCACCATTTCCTGAGCTAGAAAATGCTGGGGGAGGGCAGCACCTGTGGCTCAGTCAGTAAGATGCAGGCCCCATATACCTAGGGTGGCAGGTTCAAACCCAGCCCCGGCCGAACTGCAACAACAAAAAAATAGCCGGGCGTTGTGGCAGGCACCTATGGTCCCAGCTATTTGGGAGGCTGAAGCAAGAGATTCGCCTAAGCCCAGGAGTTGGAGGTTGCTGTGAGCTGTGATGCCACAGCACTCTACTGAGGGTGATAAAGTTTTTTTTCTACAAAAAAGAAAAAAAAGAAAGTGCTAGGGGAAGAGCAGGTTTGGGGTGGAAGTGGGAGTCAAGTTCAGCTTGGTAAGTTAATGGTAAGCTTGAGATCCCCTTTAGGCATCTAAGTGGAGAGGACAAGAAGGCAGTCAGGTCTGCAATACTAGAAGGAGCTCAGGGGTGGGGACTGGGCTGAACATGATATAAACTAGAATGTCACTGGTATAAAGGTGATGCTTAAAGTATAGGTAGAAGAGAGGAGAGCCCATCTCCCTGGGTACTGCCCATCTGCCTCACCTCCTGACCCCAGCGGTCCCTCCAGTCCATCCAGCGGTGGCCGTCCCGGGAGTAACGCAGCCGATAGCTCCGGGAGAACTCCTTGCCCAGGCCCCCAGCATGCCGCCCCTGGGTGCCCACCAGAGCCACCAGGTGTAGCCGCTGTAGATCCACCTGCAGGTACTCTTCCTCCTTGGGAAACACTGACCCTGCAGGGCACCACGCCCCATCGCCATCACTGCTCTCCAGCCTGGGAGGGGGAAGGAGGTCACAGGAAACATCTGGCCCTGGGTCTGCCTCTGTCTCCAGTTTTTAACCTCCCACCCCCCGCAGACTGCAGGGGTTTCTTTGACCAGTGCCTTCTCAAAGCCTCTTGGCTCAGGCAGAAGAGTTGGAAGGGCAAGTAGAGATCCCAGGAGCTCCCTTTGGGGCAGCTCCAGGTGCACCAGGTGTGCCAGGTACCTGCTGTGGCGGGCAGCAGTGGAGTCTGACCAGGAGCTAGAGGCAGAGATGTCACTGTCAGGGATGGTCCGGTCCTGCATACCCAGGGCATAGCGGCACTTGGCTGGGTGAGAATAAGCATGTGACAAGTCAAGGGCCTCAATTCTCTATCTCTCAAACCCCATCCCTCAGGGACCTGTAATTCAGTCTCCTCACCAGGGTCAAAATGTCCCTTCATGTCAGCATCTCCAGTTGCCACCAAGAGCAGCAGCAGTAGAGAAGAGAGGGCCCCTGGCCCCATAGCTCCTGATCCCTCAGTCCTAAGGGGGTGGGGGCAGCATCTCTGCAGGGGACAAAGCAGGTAGTGGGTAAGTTAATCAGAAGGACTGAATCACAGCTGACAGCATTAGACGGAGACAGAATGGGCTGCTTTGGGAACAACAGCAGTAAAAGGATAGCAGGAACTGTTTAAAATCATCAACTATATTTTTAGAATGTTTTCCTTGTCCCAGACACTGGGCTGAACCCTTAAACAGAATTCATAATTTTATCTTCACAGTCACTTCATAAGGTAGATACTATTACTATCCATATTTAACACAGGAAGAAACTGGGACAGAGATCAGTTAATAAGTTGCCTAAACCCCCATTTCCCAATGAATAACGAGCAAAATACCCCATAAACAATGGTTCTGAACAAACAATAAATCTTTATTTATTTTATTTTATTTTTGAGGCAGATCCTCAAGCTATCATACTGGGTAGAATGTTGTGGCATCACAGCTCATAGCAACCTCTAACTCCTGGGCTCAAGCAATTCTCCTGCCTCTGCCTCCCAAGTAGCTGGGACTACAGGCTGGTGCCATAGCCGTTTGAGACACAGGTGCCAAGCCTAAACAATAAATCTTTAAAAATAAATGCTGGCTCGGCGCCTGTGGCTCAGCGGGCTAAGGTACCAGCCACGTACACCTGAGCTGGCGGGTTCGAATCCAGCCCGGCCCACCAAACAACAATGACGGCTGCAACCAAAAAATGGCCAGGCGTTGTGGCGGGCGCCTGTGGTCCCAGCTACTTGGGAGGCAGAGGCAAGAGACTCCCTTGAGCCCAGGAATTGGAGGTTGCTGTGAGGTGTGATGCCACAGCACTCTATCCAGGGTGACAGCTTGAGGCTCTGTCTCAAAAAAAAAAAAAAAAAAAGATTTCTATTTTACAGGTTTGGGCCAAGGTCAGGACACATAGGGTCATAGTATAATTTTACTTTATCACCCTCGGTAGAGTGCCGTGGCATCACACAGCTCACAGCAACCTCCAACTCCTGGGCTTAGGTGATTCTCTTGCCTCAGCCTCCTGAGTAGCTGGGACTACAGGCACCTGCCACAACGCCTGGCTATTTTTCTGTTTTGCAGTTCGGCTGAGGCGGGGTTTGAACCCACCACCTTCAGTATATGGGGCCGGCACCCTACTCGATGAGCCACAGGCGCCACCCCATAGTATAATTTTTTAAGAAATTGAAATGTAATTCATATTCCAGAAAGTTCTCCCTCTTTTTTTTTTTTTTTTTTTTTTGCAGTTTTTGGCCAGGGCTGGGTTTGAACCTGCCCCCTCTAGGATATGGGGCCGGCGCCCAACTCCTTTGAGCCACAGGCGCCACCTAAGTTCTCCCTCTTAAAAAAATTTTTTTTTGAGACAGAGTCTCACTTTGTGGCCCTTGGTAGAGTGCCAGGACATCATAGCTCACAGCAACCTCAAACTCTTAGGCTCAAGCAATCTTCTTCTCTCAGCCTTCCAAGTAGCTGGGAGTACAGGTGCCCTCGATAATGCCCCGCTATTTTTTTTTTTAAAGCTGGGGGTCTCATTCTTGCTCAGGCTGCTCTGGAACTCCTGAGCTCAGGCAATCCACCCGCATTGGCCTGCCAGAGTGCTAGGATTACAGGTGTGAGCCACCATACCCAGCCCACGAATATATTTTTAAATGTTTCCCGGTGTCTTAATATGTAGCCAGGGTAGAGAATCAGATGTAGAAGCTGACAATGGGCCCTGGACTTATTCATTATGGGGAGATTTTACAGTATTTTAGCCATCTTTTGGGACAATATGGCTCAACAGAGAACATGCCTTTTGAAAAACACGGTATCAGTCAATCACTTGGGCTCGTTCAAGTGAGTGACACTTCAGGAAATGAATAGTACCTGCTGTAAAACTGTCAGCTACACATACCATGAACAAGGCAAAAGATGTCATAAATCCCTCTTTTGTGAGCTCCCATGTGCCGCCATATTCTTCCTCATCGATCTGTAGGTAGTTGCTGAAGTAGAGGTACAGCACTCCTGCATTGATTAGGCAGAATCTGGAGCAAAGGGGACAAGCACCAAACATAAACTGTAAACTTAGAAGACAACTCCCACCACTACTGTTTAGCTCCATTAGGGTACACACTGTGCTCCACAATTAACTATTTCTATACCTGTCTTTCCCTCCCTTCTCCCCCTTCCCCGGCCCCAGGGCAGGGGTTGACTAGAAAGAAACAACTTATCTTGGGCTCAGTTATATTGAAACCTATGCTTTTTTCAAACATAAGTTTTGTCCACACAGAGGTTATGAGACCTTTTACGAGTCTCTTGACATGGGTTTCAGTTCCCTCATATAAAATGGAAAAGCTGAAGGATATTACAGAAGCAAGTGAAATAATATATAAAAATGTCTGGGGCTCGGTGCCTATGGCTCAACAGGCTAAGGCACCAGCCACGTACACCTGAGCTAGCGGGTTTGAATCCAGCCCGGGCCCGCCAAACAACAATGTTGGCTGCAACCAAAAAATGGCCGGGCGTTGTGGCGGGCGCCTGTGGTCCCAACTACTTGGGAGGCAGAGGCAGGAGACTCACTTGAGCCCAAGAATTGGCGGTGGCTGTGAGCTGTGATGCCATAGCACTCTATCCAGGGTGACAGCTTGAGGCTCTGTCTCAAAAACAAACAAACAAAAAAGTCTGGGCGGTGCCTGTGGCTCAAAGGAGTAGGGCAGCGGCCCCATATGCAGGAGATGGTGGGTTCAAACCCAGCCCCAGCCAAAACAGCAAAAAAAAAAAAATGTCTGGGCCCTCAATGGAACTGCCCACCTGGCTGAGCTGGAGATTTTTTTAGAGACAGAGTCTTGCTCTGTTGTCCAGGTTGGAATGTAGTGGCCTGACTGCAGCTAACTGTAGCCTCCAACTCCTGGGTTAAGGTGATCCTTTCACCTCAGCCTCCCAAGTAGCTGAGACTGTGAGTGTGTACTACCATGCCCAGTTAATTTTCTGAGATAGAGATTTAAAGAAAGAGCAACTCTTTTCAGTTACTATGCAAAAGCAAAAAATAAAACTTTTGCTGGGCATGGTGGTTCACGCCTGTAATCCTAGCACTCTGGGAGGCTGAGGTGGGTGGACTGCTTGAGCTCAGGAGTTTGAGCCCAGCCTTAGCAAAAGGGAGACCGTCTTTAATAAAAAGAGAAAACTGAGGCAAGAGGATTGCTTGAGCCCAAGTTAAAGGTTACTATGAGCTATGACGCCATGGTACTCTACCCAGGGCGACAGCTTGAGACTTTGTTTTAAAAAAAAACAAAAAAACAAAACAAAACTATTTTTCGGGGATAGGTGGGCAGTGTGTCAGAGTCAGGCCAGAATGCTGTGCTATCAGCTTAGCTCCCAGCAACCTCAAACTCCTGGGCTCAAGTGATCCTCCTGCCTCAGCTTCCCCAGTAGCTGGGACTACGGGTACTGGCTACAACCCTCAGCTAAGTTTTCTACTTTTTTAGTAGAGAAGGGTCTTACTTTTGCTTGGACTGGTTTTGAACTCCTGAGCTCAAGGGATCCTCCCAGAATACTAGGATTATAGTTGGGAACCACCACATTTAGCAAATATAAAAAAATTAAGAGCATAGAGAAGTTCTCCAGACTCTCTGGAAGAAAGAAAGAACGGCTGTTGAGAAATCCCAGGCAGGACCAATACATGACATTGGCCTCTAGGTAGCTCCAGCTGGAGGGTAGCCATAGAACACACAACAAATGCATACTAAGCTACTTCTTCATAGCTTCATTGAACAAGTAACAGCACATGCTCCTGCATAACTCCCAATGGCAGACAATCCACTGTCTGTTACTGCACTTGATGCAGAGGTGACACCATGAGAGTCCCTGCCCTTGGGTCACCATGACTTAGGGGGCTAACACCAGCAATGGGAGTGGAATTGAAGCCAGCAGTTGGTAGGCACCCCCAGGAAGACCTTAGACCCCCAAAATGTATTTAGCTGGTGCAAGACTTGGAATACAATAAGCAGAAACCTATTACCTTGCTTACCTAATTTCTTGCTTTCACAGAGTGATCAAGATTTTCTTTGTGGTCTTCCCAGTTGCTACATTTAATCTAAAGGGATTATATGTCTCGGGCCACCTCCCTTTCGAAGGCTCCTAAAGTGTGAAGTGTGCACTGGTGCACTAGAAGGCAGTGCAGTGGCATGGAGCATAAATTGGCACGCAAGGGGTTGGGGAAGACTCTGAGGCTGTCTGAGCAAGGTGGGTGGTGGGAGGGATGTGTATCCTTCAGAAGTCTAGTTAATGAATAGTGAGAATATGGGCTTTCTCCCATGTGGGAGAAACGGGCTGGGAGACTGGTTTTAGATGTGTACTTACGTTTTAGGACAAAACAGCAAATAAAGTTTGAGGATGGGAACCAGGACCCCAAAGTCTTCAAGTGTAAGGGCCCAGGAGTACAATGGTTGTAAGAATAGAAGCAGGGAGTCAGGAAGAATGCAATACGGTCCTTAGCTTGGCCATGTTCTGCCCACATCCTTATCTTCTGTCAGAATTCTTAGGATCCAGCCAAATCTGGCTACCTCCTTCTGACAGAAGTTTAATTCTGAACAGGAAGATGCTGTGACTCTAGATAGAGGGTATTACTCTGAAGCTCAAATAATGAGCTAGGACTGGAGAGTGAATGGAAACTGAAGCAAGGAAAACGGAGAGAAAAGGGCTGACACACTAAGCAGGAAGTGAAGTGACAGAAACAAAAGTATTAAGTCCAATATCTAATGGTCAAGGGAGAAAGGTCAGGAAAGGATTGGAGGTGTTCATACTGAGCTTTAAGGAGGGGCATGATTAACTTTTTGTAAACAGGCAATAGTTATAAGCAAATATGTACTGGACTGGGGTAGGATAAGAACATGAAACAGACTAACTTTCAAATGGGGTTTTAAATGTTCTATCCAACAACTCTGAATTTTAAGATAATGAATCTTTATTTATTTATTTTTTGAGACAGAGTCTCACTGTGTTGCCACCCTCAGTAGAGTGCCGTAGTGTCACAGCTCATAGTACCCTCAAACTCTTGGGTTTAAGCCATTCTCCTGCCTCAGCCTCCCAAGTAGCTGGGACTACAAGTGCCTGCCACCACGCCCAACTATTTTTTTTTTTTTGTAGAGACAGAGTCTCACTTCATCACCCTTGGTAGAGTGCGGTGGTGTCACACAGCTCACAGCAACCTCCAGTTCCTGGGCTTAGGTGATTCTCTTGCCTCAGCCTCCCGAGTAGCTGGGACCACAGGCACCCACCACCATGCCTGGCTATTTTTTTGCTGCAGTTTGGCCAGGGCCAGGTTTGAACCTGTCACCCTCGGTATATGGGGCTGGCGCCCTACTCAATGAGCCACAGGCACTGCCCAACGCCCAGCTATTTTTCTGCTGCAGTTGCCATTGTTGATTTAGCAGGCCTAGGCTAGGCTCGAACCCACCAGCTTTGGTGTATGTGGCTGGCGCCCTACTCACTGAGCAACGGGCGCCAAGCTGATAATGATACTCTACTTTTCGGCTCAGCATCTGTGGCTCAGGCGGCTAAGGCACCAGCCACATACACCTGAGGTGATAGGTTCGAATCCAGCCTGGGCCCACCACCCTTGGTATATGGGGCCAGCATCCTATTCACTGAGCCACAGGTACTGCCCATGTTAATATTTTTTTTTTTTTTTTTGAGACAGAGCCTCAAGCTGTCACCCTGGATAGAGTGCTGTGGCTTCACAGCTCACAGCCACCTCCAATTCCTGGGCTCAAGCGAGTCTCCTGCCTCTGCCTCCCAAGTAGCTGGGACTACAGGCACCAGCCACAATGCCTGGCCATTTTTTGGTTGTAGCCCTCATTGTTGTTTGGCAGACCCGGGCTGGATTTGAACCCGCCAGCACAGGTGTACATGGCTGGCGCCTTAGCCCATTGAGCCACAGGTGCTGAGCCAGTCTTTAAAAAATTTTTAACACAAGGGCGGCGCCTGTGTTAAAGCAAGTAGGGCGCCGGCCCCATATACTGAAGGTGGCGGATTCAAACCTGGCCTCCACAGAACTGCAAGACGGAAAAATGGCTGGGCGTTGTGACGGGCGCCTGTGGCCCCAGCTATTCGGGAAGCTAAGGCAAGAGAATCGCCTGGGCCCAGGAGTTGGAGGTTGCTGTGAGCTGTGACGCCACAGCACTCTACCGACGGCGATAAGGTGGGACTCTGTCTCCACAAAAAAAAAAAAAAAAAAATTTTAACACAACGTTCACTCAGTACTTACTATCCCTCTCTAATAATGCAAAACCTCAGTAAACAGCAAGACCATCACTCAGTTCTCGGGCAAATTATAAATAATGAGATTCTCTAAAGAAATTGTTTTACTTTAGCAGGCTCTAACTTGTGGACACAACAGAGGGAAATGAAGAGAAGCAGGTTGGGGTTGAGAAACAGGGCAGTTAAGGAGAGAGGAGGTCACCAGAAAAAAGCACCAGAGCAGTCCTGCCATAAACCCAAGCAGATGGTCAGGCAGATGGTCAGACAGATGGAGAGGGTACATGTGTGGAAAAATCAATGTCATTGGGGCTTTCCAATAGCAAAGGAAAAGGTGCCAACCAAAGGGAGGGAAGGAATCGTTTGGAGAAAAAAATGGCTCTGGCAGGACAGTGTGGGACTGAATCCCAGAAAACAGGCAATTCTGAAAACTATGCACTATGGGTAAGCCACTCCAAGGCATATTCATTCCCAAGCATACCATTTCCTGTTTTCTTAATAGTCATTACCACTCTTCACAAAGCTTACCCTATAATGATAACAGTGAACCATTTACAAAATACCTACATTGTACCAAACACTACATTTAATAATTACTTGCATTATTTCATTCAATTCCAACTCAACCACTTTTTTTTTTTTTTTGAGACAGTCTCAGTTTGTCGCCCTGAGTAGAATTCCATGGTGTTATAGCTCACAGTAACCTCAGACTCTTGGGCTCAAGCGATCTTGCTGTCTTAGCCTCCTGAGTAGGTAGGATTGCAGGAGCTCACCACAGGCCCAGATACCTTTAGAGGCAGGATCTTGCTCTTTCTCTGGCTGGTCTTGAACTCAGGATCCACCCACCTCAGCCTCCCAGGATGCTGGGATTATAGGCATTAGCCAACACTCCCCTTATCAACTCTATTGCCTTCATTTTACTGAGGAAGAAACTCAGAAAAGCCCAAAATTATGTAGTTTGAAAGTGGCAGAGCTAGAACTTAAATCTAGAGTTTTCTATCAAGTTTTAAAGTCTGTTTGGGGCTCAGTGCCGTAGCACAGTGGTTACAGTGCTGGCCATATACACCAAGGCTGGTGGGTTCAAACCCAGCCCAGGCTAGCTAAACAACAATGACAACTGCAACAACAACAAAAATAGCCAGTGTTGTGGTGGGCACTTATAGTCCCAGCTACTTGGGAAGCTGAGGCAAGAGAATCGCTTGAGCCCAAGAGGTTGCTGTGAGCTGTGACACACAGGCTGAGATGGGAGCATTGCTTAAGGCTAGGAGTATAAGATCACGGCATTCTACGAGGGTGGAATAGTGAGAGTCTGTTTCAAAAAATAAAATAAAATAAAATAAAATAGGGCGGCTCCTGTGGCTCAGCGAGTAGGGCGCCGGCCCCATATACCGAAGGTGGCGGGTTCAAGCCCGGCCTCGGCCGAACTGCAAAACAAAAAAAATAGCCGGGCGCTGTGGCAGGCGCCTGTAGTCCCAGCTACTA